>CACRXP010000409.1:451411-471104 GCA_902702965.1 Spirometra erinaceieuropaei | reverse complement strand
CGCCTGGCTCACACTTACCGCTAACTTCTTAACTTTTCGCATTTGCTGATGTAATTGATGACTTTATTTCTGTTTATCGACATGAATAGGGTGCTCAAGGGCGAAAGCCTCATTCCCTTAATAAACTGACTTAAACTGACAAACTGACTTAAGCCACGTTTCTGTGAATGTCATAATGTCTGCCTTAATTTCATCAACTAAGTCTCTTAGTTCGTCTAGTTTGTTGAAGAGGCTTTGCACATTTGCGGATATAACCTTCAATGACTGATTCGTTGAAGAGGCCCGGCCTTCAATGTGACGGGTTCTGACCACAGGAAAGACCCCTTTGTCTGGACTATTTCGCCATTTTTGATCTTCAGCCCTTTCTCTCCTCTGCCAATTCTCTCTCTGCCAATTTTCGACGAGTCCAAACTCCAGAAAGACAAGGATGACCGATGACGAGCCAATTCCAACCGAATTCGAACGACGAATTCAAATAGTCGTCATATACCGTTTGTCAATCTACTTACTTCTCTTTGTCATGACCATTTATCAGTGATCTTTATTTATTTTGATCTTAGTAAAGTACCACATAAAAGACTCTTGGTTAAATTGGCAGCTCTGGAAATTCGCAGTCCCCTAATAGACTTTATCAAGTCATACCAGTCTAATCGTAAGTTTTAGTGGGACCCGCACTTTCCAGTGAAAGCCCTATTATAAGTGTTGTCCTACAAGGCACCGTTTTAGGTCCTCTTTTGCTCCTGCTTTACACAAATGATATCTCGTCAGCAGTTGATTATTCTCGACCATTTATTTATGTCGATGATCTCAAATGTGTATATTCTTTCAATAAATCTACGAGCCTTCATTGCCTGGAGCAAAGCAATGCTGATTTGCTTGGTCTCTCGGGCTGGAGCTCAAAGTGGCTAATGAAATTCTCTCCGTTTAAATTTCACTTTATGTGTTTTGGACCTGAGAGGCTACCCCATCCAGTGCTCTTCCAAGACACGCATACGACTGAATGTACCGCCATCAAGGATCTAGATTTACGCTACACCAATAATGTAGATCTCTCGCTACGCGCTGACAGAATTACGGCCAAAGCTGCCCAGATTTGCGGTTTTATTTCTTACAATTTTTATCTCCCTGAAATTAAATTAAGACCCTATCATATGTTTGTACTTCCAATTCTCGAGTATTGTTGCTCATTATTTGGTTCGATGAACGAGGCTAGTCGTTCAAAAGTTGAAAATGTTCAAAGACATTTTACAAGAAGACTTCTAGGTAGGGAACATCCAAATATTTCCTACCTCGACAGATGACAGCTGACTAACCTGTTATTTTCATGTGTGAACCATTTTCACCGCAGTTACACCATCACCATTTTAGGTTTGCGCGGGAAGCGTTACATCGTTCGGAAAACTCCAAGCAGTTAGAGGGAGCCCTGCTAGCACACGGCTACCTCATATGCGGTACTGACAGGGAACTAAGTGTGGCCGTCGCTCCTTCTGTTCGGGGCATACAGAGCATTCAGGATCCAAGCGTTTTCCGAAAACTGGAGATCGGTGTGAGAAACAACTACCCATGCCTTGGCGAACATAGCGTAAAATAGACAGTATTTAACGATATAATTGATCCCTATGTCTATTTCATTTTAGACTAGGATGACCTAAAAACCACAGCTTTGTTTGTGTTGGTTATTTATACCTGCGTTCTGAACGGTGTGCCTATTGCGTGCTCTGATCGAGATTCTCTTGACCTGGTGGCCCGATAATCAATGCTAGCATTTTGTCTTTTATTAATGTCTAACAGTCAACATTTAGAATTCACTATTATGTTTACGGTTTCTGCTCATCATTTATGCCGAATAGTGACATTTCGTGCATTGTAGCAGACTTGGTGATGGAAGTGCAGTTTAACCCTTTGCCCACTATTTTTTGCTGATTATTGGAGGCAGTCATGGAGCGTATGCACTCGAGATACCATCGGAGCATCATATACAGACGCATTATGAGACAAATGAATGAGTATTGCGCGAAAATGGATGAATACGAGTCATGATTTCCATCTAACCGATTAAAAGGAAAATGCCCATACTCGTCACAGAAATTTCTACTGGTAGGATTTTCACATGTCTATGGAATATTGGGTGCCGAATAAGTGACGAGCGTGAAGAACACAGGCACAGTTGAAAGCAGATGTGATCATGGGGATCTTCAAGAATTCACTATAGAGACACAAATACCTCTCTCCACGGCTGGGAAGTTGCGGCCCTTTCATCCTGAACTACGAAAAGATCTGAGGACGCTACTGCGAAAGCCTCGAGCGTGCATGGTAAGTCCCTTCAGAACCGGGGTTATGTCCATCTGGGTCTTGCACAGGGTCTGCTGCACGAGCTCGACCTTAGGCCGACAACAAGGATTCCGGAAATCTGCTTGCAGATGCACACTGACGGGATGAAGTTTTATAAGGGGTCTGGACAATGTCTGTGGCCCATACTTTGTCGTATAAGCTATTTAGTTGTTGGACAACCCTTTGATGCCCAGGTGTTCTCCGGTTCAAGCAAGTCAAACCCTGTGAATGACTTTCTGGTCGAGTGTGTGTCGGAACTGAGGGAATTTCCGATTAATGGCCTGCGCATTCCACTGACAGACGACGTTGCGAACGTGGTCATAGGTGCAGCGTATCCTGTCCGGGCCGTCAGGGTATCATGCCACAAACGCGTCACAAGCGAACAATCAAGGTCATGACCCCTGTTCACACCTTCCTTGTGCTGATTGGCCACCCATCAGCCTATGACAGTCCCCCTTGCCACATGCCCGGCCGTTTTGCCAAGCCTCCTCACTTGTGTTGTCTATCGTACTCTGTACACGTCCTATTTTCAATTACCGTTCTGTTTTGCATACAAAACATTGGCGACGCAGCCTAACGAACATGTCTTCATTGTTGCCTACGCCGTTACCTTTCTGGCCAAAGAACACCCAGAAGCCCTTAAATGACTCGTGGTTGCAATGGAGGAAGACATTTGAGGATTATATTAAACTTCTCCCGATTTCGTCACCCACGATTGTACTAGACGTCCCATCTAAGTTGAAACTTCTCCGGACGAATCTCGGAGAGTTAGGACAACGATATTTCGATGCCCTCAATCTACAAAAGGCTACAGATCTCCAAACAGCCTTCTCAAAACTCGAGTCAGCGTGGGGAGGAAAAGACAACGTCTTTCTCAGTCGCTATGGGTTTTGTCAAATGCGTCAAGAATCCAGTCAATATGTCGGTTATTTTATTACTAATCTGACTCTGGCTATCCAGGACTGTGGGTATAAAGAGATCAGGGCAGACAACTTCGAGCACGCAATGCTTGTTCAGCAGTGGATTGTCGGTCTGCGCGATGAAAAAGCTCGGGAAAATCTTTTATCAGAGAAGAAGGATTTGTCATGGGAGAAAGCCTGTGATATCGCCAGTCATCGGGAGCGCGTGCGACAAAAACTTCAGCAGCTGAATCAGTCAAACGATGGGGTGATAGCATCCTTGGAATCTGAAATGGCTGTCTCCCTAGTCAACGCTGCTGTTTCTTCACCTAAACAGCGATCCTCCGCTCCCTCAAAAAATTGCCATCCTGCCACCGTTGTGATCGGCATTATGTCCGGTGGTCAGACTGTAGACACCAGAAGACGGTATGCCAGTTTTGCAAGAAAGTCGGCCACATCGACCGAGTGTGTTTCTCCAAAAGATGCGCGAATACTAACACGCATGCGACCTACCCTAATCCAGCTGGGGATGGCGAGTCGATACTCCGAATGTTTTCGGCCAACGCGCCACTCCAATCGCCTTACACCATCACGCTCCCGGTTGATCACCACCCCGTGAAGTTTGAAATCGACACTGGCTCAGCTGTTACTCTCATCAATGAGACCTCTCTTCAGAAATTACCCTCCCTCCTTCCGGCTAGCTCAACATTCCGTGGTTACACTGGACAGAACTTAAATGTTCGAGGGGTCTTTACAGCCGAAGTCGAGCATGATGGAGAACTTCCTTACTTGCTGGTTCATGCGCTGAGAAGAATCCAGCAACCAAATCTCCTTAGACGAAATTGGATTAAATGTGTGCTTTCTGTGCTATCCTATGTACATCGGATTGGTGTAAATCCGGCTTTAGATTCAATTTTTGTAAATCATAAAGATCTATTTCGTGACGATTCTGCTACCTACTACCGCGGCCCACCTGCTAAGTTTCAGTTTCAGTCAGATTTCCGGTCCCGGTTCTTCAAAGCTCGTACAGTCCCCTATGCAGTCGCACCGAAGTTCGAAGAAGAGCAAGATCGTCCACAGAAAGCGAATTTTATTGAGCCCGTGCAATATTCGGAAAGGGCAGTCCCAATAGTTCCTGTTCTTAAAACCGATGGTTCTGTGCGTATCTGCGGCGACTGCAAGCTGACAATCAACTCAGCAACTAAACTGAACCCTTATCCTCTCCCGCGCATCGAGGATCTGTACGCATTTCTCTTGGGTGATCATCAGTTTACAACTTTGGACCTAAAGCATGCCTACAACCAAGTCGTCCTGTATACTGAATCCCGAGACGCCACCACCATCAATACGCATCGGGGTTTATTTCGATATAAAAGACTACCATTTGGAGTAATTTCGCCCCCCGTTTTATTTCAATGCTTGGTTGATATCCTCGTGAAGGATATACCCCACGTTTGCGCATACCCTGACGATATATTAGTCGCCGGCCCATCTGAACATAGTCATCTAGAGATTCTAAGCATCGTGTTAGGACGTTTAGAAGAAGCAGGTTTTAAGCTCAGGAGAGAAAAGTGCACTTCCCTTGCCGACTCGGTAGAATACCTGGGCTTCAGGGTGGATAAAACTGGCCTCCATCCACTCAAACATAAGCTCAAAGCCTTGAAGGCGGCGTCGCGCCCCAACAATACTAGTCAATTGCGTTCATTCTTGGATTTGGTCCCCACTTTAGTCGCTTTATTAATCAGTCGGGTACGATTCTAAAGCCCCTTTATCGACTACTTGAAAAGAATCGCTGCTGGAATTGGTCGGAGGTCGAACAAAGTGCTTTTGAACAGGCAAAGGCGGCTCTTACCTCCTCATCTGTCCTAGTTCACTATGACCCCGAAAAGCCTATCATACTGAAATGTGATGCGTCTCCGTACGGCGTAGGTGCGGTTTTCATGCACCGAATGCCTTCTGGTGCGGAGATGCCGATTGTCTTTGCATCAAGAACCATGTCACAGGCGGAAACCAACTATTCACAACCAGATAAAGAGGCCTTGGCAGTAATGATTGGCCAACATCGCTTCCACCTGTATCATTTTGGCCGACCCTTTGAGATTCACACTAATCACAAACCCCTCTTAGGTTTGCTGAGAGAAAAACGAGGGATACAACAGATGTCCCCGCCGAGAATGTAACGATGGGCGCTCACCCTGTCTGCTTACACGTATGTAATGCAATACGTTACTGGTAGTGCAAACGTAGTGGCTGACGCCTTTAGTAGGCTTCCTATTGTGGACGATGACAGTAACGGGGCACCTGTTTTTGAGACCGTGAATCTTTTGCAGAACCTAGTCAACGTACCTGTAACCTGTCAACAAATTCGACAGTGGACATCGAGAGACCCACTCCTAAGTCGGGTAAAAAGAGCTCTACAATCTGCCTGGCCGTCCTCTACCTACTCTGATCTTCAACCATTCTTTAGCCGTCAGAACGAGTTAAATTTACAAGACGGATGCATACTATGGGGCAATCGTGTAGTTGTGCCACCATAAGGCCGACGGCCCAGCTTCAGATAAATGCATAATAGAATAGAATAGGTTTATTGTGGCACCCCTTGGGCACTGTCAGTCCCCTTGTTTGGTGGCCCAAAACTGACGCAGATACATAAAACGTGGTGAAAGCATGTCACGTGCGCCAAATAACACAGAAAACCTTACCGAAGGTTCCTCTGAAGCCCTAGGACTGGCCTGACTAGCCGTGGAAGAGGGTGCATGTCGTTTATTTTGGGCCATTCCAAGGCCGTATGTTTTTGGTGGTAGTTGACGCCCACACTAAATGGATCGATGCGATTCCGACAGGAAATTCTTGTTCTTCACGGACTACAATCAACAAGTTGCGAACCGTTTTTTCTACTTTGGGATACCTGAAACGGTCGTTTCAGACAATGGCCCGGCCTTTACTAGTGCAGAATTTAAAGATTTCATGGAGAAAATGGAATTAAACATTTAAATACTGCCCCGTACCACGCTGCTTCTAATGGCCTCGCAGAGCGTGTAGTCCAGACAATAAAGCACGAACTAGACAGACAGACAGAAGCGGACTTGGCCACAAAGTTGTCACGCTTTCTGTTCAGCTATCGCATAACACCAAACGACTCAACTGGTGCTTCGCCTGCAGAATTAATGTTCAAGCGGCAGTTGCGCACACGACTCGACCTGCTTAATCCATCAACGCATGATAGAGTCATTGCAAAACGGACGAAGATAAAAGCACGATATGATGTGAACACCCGACCACGATTCGTCGTACCTAACGAAAGTGTTTACACGCGACTGAAACACGAAACGAACTGGTCTCCAGCGGTAGTTAGAACAAGCGAGGGGCATTAGAGTGGAATTAGAGTAAGAAGATGGGAGAATCGTGCGTCGACATCTGAACCAAGTTTGCAGCCGAACGGACACAGCAAATGGAGAGTTCGGAAAGTTCGAACTGCCAGCAACCCTTGGTAGGGATCCTGACATCCCGAGGACTGAACATCTACTGCCTGCACAGAGCACTCCGCCACCGACCGAGGCGTATGTTCCTCCTCCTCCTCCTCCTCCTCCTCCTCCTCCTCCTCCTCCTTCTGCCCCGGCCAGCACTAGCTTAGGAGCAGAGGAGCCATTGACTGCACAAAGCGGCGCAGAGGTAGAAAATATCGCCCTGAGGTGGACCCAAATCCGCAAACCTGTCCAACGCTTTCAGGACGAATCTTATTAGAACATTGTCTAACTATCCACCATTACCTTTACTGTTTCCCCTGCTCCCCTCCCCCTCATGCCCTCCTCTTTAGGGTGGAGAGATGCAGCCTATCCTGTCCGGGCTGTCAGGGCATCATGCCAAAAACGCGTGACAAGCGAACGATCAAGGTCACGACCCCTGTCCACACCTTCCTTGTGCTGATTGGCCACTCATCAGCCTATGACAGTCCCCCTTGCCATATGCCCGGCCGTTCCCCCAAGCCTCCTCACTTGTGCTGTCTATTGTACTCAGTACACGTCGTTTTTCCAATTACCGTTCTGTTTTGCACATATAACAGTGGGTAATGTTATCTGCCCAGCCTTACGTGAGGCAAGTAAAACCCATAATGGATATTATGGATGCGACAGGTATGTTGTTACCTACAGGTAACAGCAATCTGTGAATGTGTTTTCATATGGAGATCCCCGTTACCAACCGTATGACACCTCCCACTTTCAGCAGTCGGTTACGGGACGACAGGTCATTTCGACTGCGAACCCGGACACTGCATAACACGGGCAGGTCGCTTACGATCTCCTTCGATCAAATGGTTCGCTGACACAATGGCTTTTATTTTCACAGGAACCAGCCATGGGAAAAGGAAGTTCGCGGTTTGCACAATGAGTACGCCCAAATATAACCATTGGAGACTTTCGTTCTTATTGCACATATTCACCGTGAGTTTTAAATTATTTACGTGTAAACAAATTTTCTCTTTAATAAGTGTCTGTTGCATTATGTTAAATAGTGGGGGCCGCGCAGGATTCCTTTAAACTATTATAGTTAATAGGCGGGCTCACCTGGAGTACGACGTTTAGGGGCTTCGCTGCGTTCAGTTTAAGTGTGATACAGTAACGTCATTCGAAAATGCGTTATGCACGCAATAATCGATATTGTTGGAGAGTGCTTAAACCGACGTCGAGGAAACATTCCCTTTGCGCAAATTGTTTGCGGTGACTGTGCTAGAGTGGGCTGATGAGTTATATGTTATATGGTGAGTTCGAACGTGAATCCGAGACGTCTGGCGAATAAAGCTCTTGTTCCAGCGATGGCTTTCACTTCTTATCAACTAGTTTCTGGAAGTCCCACCTTCACTTGTATCGGCAAGTTATATGCCCATCCATTGACAGCCATAACTCGGTAGAGCAGTATTTAAAAAATAAATTTAAATTAGAAATTAAATTTTCGATCTCCGAGGCATTTACCTTTTTTGGAATTCCTGTCCGCTGGCCGGTCTTACGACCTGCGGTTAGTAGGAATTGCAGTTACTTTAACAGTAACCTCGTCTTCATAAATTTACAACGGGATTTCAAAAGAAAAAACAAGCCTCTTTTGTCAGCTCCTCAGTTAACAGCTCGACGTTACGCTATTTGTTTCTTACAGTTGGTCTGGTTAAAGTACTTTTTCCCATACCATTGACTATGTTGCACATTCTATAAATTACTAATGAGAGTCTATAAAACGACTTGGGAACATTGTGCAAAAGCCGGTCACAAGTGGAAATAGAACACCGCCACCACCTTGGCGTGACCAAGCAGGCAGCCAGTAGACTATAGGCGCACTGTGCACGGCCTGAAACAAATGAAGTAGTAAGCATAATTCATAGTAAAAATGACTGCAACTATTTGTAGTTCGCTAGCAAACCACCTCCCGCCGAGTGTGCAAGGAGTTTAATAAATTTGATAAATGTCAAATATGAGAAGGAAGCTTGTGAGACATGCTTCGGAGCCCTTTAAAAATCTCCGGGAAGGGAGAAGGTGATTAGGTGCCCGAAAACTGAAATGGAGAAGTTTTGAAATTCCTCCGCTACGTACCTAAAGTGCAAACATTGCTAATATCCGAAATCCAGAAAAAGGAAAGAATGTATGCTGTCACAGATTCCTCAGCTGCGTCAACTGAGAAGGGAAATAGTGCGTCTATGAGACTCCATGTGAATGACAGTCAGTGTCTAGTGCGAGTAAAGCTTGAACGGACGAGACCGAGGGAGAAAATATCTCGGAGCACCTAGAAAAACACAGACGGTCAGATAAGGGAACAAAATTTTGGGACGCTGCAAACAGAAATCGTGCCGCCGAAGGTGGAGAATGACCAAAAGACCGCAGTAAGCGCAGATTCATACGTTAATTCTACTGAACCAAATCTCCGTACATCAGAGGATGACGGTGGTCGTGATATCCGCGAAGAAGTCTGCGCAAAAGAGTAAACCAAAAGTCCCTTGATTTGATCAGAGCCAGTGCATTGCAGTAGAGGTCAGCCTGATTTTGCTTCCGACATCCCAAAAGACAGAACCTATAATGACGAAGAAGTATTTTATTAATGTCTAAATCGGTTTTAAATGGAGAGGAGAAAGTCACCGCATTGAAGGTTTTCAGGATGGGCCTAATAAAAGATATAAAAAATGAGTTAGACCGACCGAGACTGCTAAAAATTGTCTTCCTGAATTAGGAAAAAGCTCAGCTACTGTAGAGCAGGAAATCTGCACGCCAAAATGCCCACGTAGCAGTTTTTCGGCGCGATATTTTGCTCGAGAGAGAGAGGAATTAAAAGGGCTCAATGCAGAGGTCCTTATGATGTCAAGCATGGGCGACAGAGAGAGTCATAATTGTCCAGAGGTCATTTCTCTATAGAAAGCTCATAACCCTAACAGCCTAGGCGTGATGGACAGAAGTCCATTTCGATCAGATCCAGCCGGCTTTTACATTCTATCCCAGGAAATGGACAGATCACTGTATGCCGGGGCTACTCAGGCAAAATTGAGATTTTTGTATACTAATGCTGAAAGTCTCTTTGCGAAAATCGACGGACACAAAACGCTGGTTTCGTAACAAACCCCGATGTAGCTGCAATATCGGAAACCTGGCTCAAAGCCTAAATGCCGAATACCGAGACACAGGGTTACCAGCTTTTCCGCAGAAACCATCAAATAGACATGGTGTTGGGGCAGTTCAGTTCAGTGTCCAGTGTTTTTGAGGGAAATAGGCCAACGCCTTTAAATTCCCAATTCGTACATGAAGATTGTAAGAATTAGCAACAATATGAAGAAATTCCAGCAGCAATGAATGCAGACATCGATTCACATAGGGCACAAGTTTTTGTGGTTACACAGTCACATAGTCCGCTTGCTGGTGCAACATGTGTCTGTCAAGCCGGCGTTTAAATGTCTCCACAAAATGAGACATTACAATCGCCTCAGGCAAGTTTAAGAGAAAACTACTTCCTGACATCCAATCTCTTCTTTGGGGGCATGTAGTTTTAAGGGATGTCTATGGATGTAACTTGTAGTGCGCTTTGATTGCTTTTGCTCCACGCAGACAATATCGGAACAACCGATGAGGAATTTCAAGGGGATCTGGAGGACGACTGGAAAGCATTAAGGACGATTTCACTTGATCTGATTCGTCGCTTTTATCCTGTTAAGATAGAAAAAACCACAAGTCGACCTGCCCGGTCAACTGGGGACCTAAACTGACAGTTAAGAAAGAAAAATTAAAATAGATCATTTTAGGGGAAACTGGATCATCAGTTCAAATCCACGAGTTTTGTGTTCAATTAAATGCCGTTAAAAATGTACGTGTCAATCAGGGAGGAAATATGAATCCAAAATTACCCGGCAGGCTGCACAAAACCTAAGGTTTTATTCCACAATATTTACTGTTAACTGAAAGACAAGGACCCAGTCGCAGTAATAACGGATGATAATGGTGAAGAAATAGCTGAAAACGGTAAGAAAGCCAAGCACTTGAGACGGTAATTGGCCGCGGTATTCACTAGCGACACGGAGCTTCAGGACGCCAATACTAGAAATGGTGTTGTAAACGCCGGCCCCGTGCTTGAATCCTATGTATCTTTCTCGCTGCTCTGAGTATTCGTATCCACACAATTTGGCTTTTTCTAATTTCAGCTTGGGTGAGATCAATGACCCGTTTATCAACTCACTTTAGACCAGATTAGCCTATAATTATATCTAGAGTTCCACGTTACCCCGTGTTTGCTACTCTCAACGTCTTCGGTCGCTACAAGGCAGCGTGGGTAGAGGTCGCGTTGGCGGCCAGGACTCCACCAATAGGAAAGTGGAACCCGGTGAACGAAGTCAAAGCTGGTGTGTAACAGCAAGAATTCTTGTGTTTGTGCATGTCAGACACGATGCATCAGAAAACTGTGACACGCCAGCGTCTGGCAAGACAACCTCTTTGTTATTTGATTTTCGTGTACCGCCAAATCAGATTAACATTTTACACCGATGCTTCCTAAAGCAGGATAAGAACATCGGCAGATTGAATGTTAGTTACAAAGTTCATCGTTAAAACTGCAGGAAGCTAATAAGACTGAAACAAAAGAAGATGTCTATTTTGCGGAAACAACATATGCGACAGTATTGATAAGCGGAAATTTCCAGACGTTCGGAGATGTCTGTCATAGGTGTCCTTCATTTTTATGGACGTAATTCGAGAAACAGTGTCTACGATTAACGGGAACAGAAGATGGAGCAACGGATTCGTTTCGTAAATGACTCATTGGGTTATGACCTATAACATTAGCTAAATGACGCATAGTACGATCTGTCAGTCAATCTTTCGTTAAACTACTTTCCGCCCAATTGAAATGTTTTTACAGCTCATTCGTCGCCAGCATTTACTCTCTCTTCTACTGCATATCCATGAGCGGTATCTATTTGTTGTCCCTTTGATGTGTTCCTGTAGTAAATTCGTTACTTATTACATTGTTGTTCTACCCCGTTTACTCTTTATAATGTCCGGCCGTATAAGATAGATTCATACGCATGTGCCCTTTGTCTAGCTTTACCGTTCACCACAAGGTCATGAGTTTCGTAACAAAGCTTGATCAAGCAGCCCCACATTACCAGCAGGTGTAGGTTCCTAATGCATAGTTGAAAAGTTACATTGGCCGGGGGGATTCCCTGAAATCGGGGCAGATGGTTCAAGACACGGCGTTTACCGTCCTCGTTTTGAAAGCGTCTAGTTAGAAACCTTGAAATAATTTACATAGCAGTCGTAAGCTTCCGTTGCGGACATAAGGGCTTTCTTCTGTTTTGTATCACGCATACCTAAGTCGAAGGTTCGCACCTCAAATTAAAGTTACAATTCTCGAGGACCTATTGCCTTATAAAACACCACAGCCACGAATAAAACTAATGGCAGATATCTTGCTTTTTGGATATGCAATTATTCTCCTTTGTACTCTTGAATGGCCTTCGAAGTCAGGATTCTCAGACCTTCAGTCAGTAACCCACAAACTAATTCCCGGGTGGTTTATGTGCTTTGTTCGAGAGTAAAACAAACGGAGCTACCCTACAGGCCATGAGCATCGTTTCAGCATTTAGCACCCGGTTAATTTATCACACGTAAAACTATGGCGGATCCCTTAAGTCGTCTACGCTACACGAAGCTCGAGGTCTTTTAACTACTAGCTGATTTGTTTAGAGTGTATCGAAGATATTGCAGCTACGAGATCTTTGCAACTTTTCCGAAGGGATCATTGACCCCTTATTTTTTTCCAATGAAGTCTTTGACTCATATAATAGATTCATTGGCGGAAGTAAACGGATTTTGCTTATAGAACATTTGTTTATATCATTTGCCGATAGTTTTGGGTTCGCGGCAAGAAAAGCTTAGACATTTAGTAAGTGGACAGACATAATAACGTATGCGACTTTGAGACACATACTGTTATCCCCAAGTTTGTGTCCCACATGACCGACCCATCATCTTGGTCCAGTTAAACAAATCATGCGATAACGCACTGCCGTAACTGTGAAAGTATGTGGCTTGGAGATGGATACATCTGAATGGACTTTAGTGACATTTTATGACATCAGAGGGGTCGAGACCTCTGAGATGGTGTTTAGTACACATACACTCGAATTGCGTTTTTCTGGTGATCTTTCCTAATTTGCATATTGTACTACCTCTTTCGCACACCAGTTGAAGATTTTGGCCGCTTTTATATAGCCAGACATTTTTATTGAGTTTGCTGCCTCTGGTGAGAAACTCCGTTCTAGTTTCACTGCTTCAATTTGACTATTGCAGCAAATATGACTTTTCCTTCTGCGAGGATAGAATCACCCCCAGTTGTCGGAGACGCCATCGTTCACCCAGAACGAATTGATCGAACCGACCGTATTTGCCGGTTTTTAGGTGTCATTTAGTGGAACAATTGGTGTTAGTTCTGAGTTTCCCAAAATGCCTTTTCAGAATTCCGACGAAAATTTTTCATTACTTCCATAAAGGGGTACTTCACCGCGAAGAATCTTATAATGCTAAGCATTTCCGTCAAGGAGACGTTTTAGAACTAGAGGTAAGAAAACTGAGATGGCTCTTCTTGACTTTCTTGCTAGTCGTCATGCTGAAACCCATATGACCACCGCAAGAAGGAAGAATATACGGGTTGGCCTAACTGCGGGGTTGCCCAGTACAAGTGCCAAAGTATTCAAATACACTTTTATGGACTTTCCTATTAACTGACTGGAGGAAAATCTGAGACATCTGGGTCTCATCAGAGATTCCTGTACTAACTGGCACACTTGTTCGCTAGGTGATATTTCAGAGCGCCTCCTATTATCTTGTGCCCTTAAACCTAATATTGTAGAACTCCCACGCCCACACATGGTTTTTTTTTCGGACTTTGCGGAGCTATTTAGATTAATGTGAAATATTTCGGACACCTCCGTTTAAACTGCCATATCAATCTGTTCATCCCCTTCTCTGCTAACCGAAATCCCTTTCATTGCGGCCGTTTCTCTGAAAAGAAATCGGATGGTGCAACCTAAATGAGGCAATCGGCGGCCTGGCTTTATTTTGAGTCTCAATTTTTGAATGGTATTTGTAGCCGTTTACCGTCAGAGACTGACGAGTCCGATAGACGACCAGCAGTATACGTGGCGACTGGCCTCTTAGTTGGTCCAGGCATGAGCTTGTCCACCCACGGGGTATGTTCCGATTTCAAGTTTGAGGAAGACAGGTGCGCCAATTGATCAAGTTTGTGTTTTATTGCCACGCATTCTGTGCCCGCCTTCCCGTGTGGCATTTCCCGTCTTCCCGTGGGCATAGTAGCCGCTGCTTTTGGAGTCCGGTCGGGCCACCGCACCGCTAGAGGTGCTCGTGCATTCCTTTCTGCGGCTAACACTCCCTCACCAGTCGTTTTTAATTCTCCGCTAACTCCGGCGCGAACTTTCTCCTTTTAGATGTCTAAAAAGCGCGAGGCTGCGCATGAAGACCAGCGTCATGTGAGCAAAAAGCCTAAGTACGAGGACCTTTCCCTCCTTACGTCAGACCCAACTGGTTTGTGTTTTGCGTCCCTTCTTGTCTGACTGCCTCCCCACCCGCATCTAGGTTTGGCTGTCTTTTTGAAGAGAATAGAATCTGAAACGGAGTACGACTTGGTACACCAGTATCTGTCTACTCAGACAGGCGAGGAAATTCTGTCCTTGCTGGAAACCGGTTACGAGCGGAAATTTAATGAGGTGAGATCTTCCTGTGCAGGCGTCACTCATGCACCCACTTTAGCTTACTGTGATCCTCAAAGTTTTGGCCATTCTTGTCCTCCGCACGAACACCGATCTTGCCAAAGAATTCGCTTCTGTCGGCAAGCGAATCGCCGAGGGTGTGTTGGAGGAGGCTCCCCTCGCTGCCTGCCTCCGTGCTCTCAGACCCAGTGGCAGTGCTGAGGCTGCCAAAGCTGCCTTACAACTCCTGGCTGCAGTTGTCTCCACTAGCCCCCTCCTTGGTCGCAGTCTCCTGCGCAGCCTCAACTTTGACCACACTGACTGGGTGCAATGCAGTCGACGTAGGAACACTAAGGACGAATGCGACGTACGTACCTGCTTCATCAATTTTATGGCCTCTTTCTTTGCGGCCGGCAACAACGTCCTCATTAGAGAGGTATTGGAGGCGAAGAGTAAGTTCTGCAACCCGGTAATCACTTGCTTACGCTCTCTTACCACCAGATGCCATGCACTTGCTCATTTCGGAGTGTTTCACGGACAAACTGTCCAACACGCTGCTTACTCTCACTCTCCTCCGAACAAGGGTGAGTTTTGTCGGTTTCATTTTTCTGACAACTTTAGGTGGTGGAGAACGAGACCGTCAGTAAGACAATAAAGATGCGCGTTTTCACGCGAGCTGCCCTTAAACAGCTCGCTTACCTGTATGCCTGGCGTGGCGAGGCACTGACGGCGAAGGTTGCGTTGGGTCGCAGTGACACCGAGGTGGATCAACAGGCGGTGGAGCTGGTCCGAACGGCTGTGCACAAATTACTTCACACGCTCTGCTCCTCGACTGTTTATGGACTTGTTTTTCGAGAACGTATGTCGTCGGATGTTTCGTGAGTGTATACTTTGACCGGTTATCATGTGTTTTCCCACAGTTGTCAGCATTAGCCGGGCTATTGTAGGCAATTTTTGGGCATGGCCTTCGCGCGCCGCCCTTTCTGGAAATTAATCACACCCCCTGGTTCAAGGCGCCGAATTATAAGTTAAAACAGCAACTTTAAGAAATATAAGCTCCCTGGTGGTTTTAGGATTTATTCCAAACGTCATGACAACTTTGAGTTGCCAGAACGTGCTTTTCAAGCATTTGTACCAGCCAGTAGGTTCCAAAACCAGTATTTTGGTGCAGGGTGTTTTATGAGGAGGCCTTGAATTTTTAACAGGAAACCTCCATTTCAGTAGCAATAGACGTACTGAGATACTGAAACCTTCGAAGATTTTTTGCACAAAATCGTAACAAAGATGTTGTTTTTCATGGCCTACTCACACAGTTCTACAGTCGTAGGCGATGAGGTCCGCCGCCGTCTTTGCGACGTTTGCTAGTTCGCTTGTGGATTTCTGTGGTGAAGTGGACTTTTACAGCACCTACTTCATCCCCTCTTTCCACACCAACCGTGCCCAGTGAAGAAACAGCCAGGACAACTGGAGCTGCTTGTGAGCACAATGACCGACAAGGTCAAATGACCCGTCTACACATGCCACGCGCGGGCCGGCTCTCGAATCCACGCTAATTGGGTTTCACAGAAGAGGGAATCCTGAGATCTCACACAGGTGAGAATGGATTAGGGATCGCGTTGACAAAAGTCCACTACAGTCTAGAACGTGGTTCAAGGAAGGACTGAAACATCTCGTCAATTTGGAAACTTCCAAGACTTTACTGTTAACGCCTCGCATTAACTTTAGCGTGCGTTTGTTTGTTTATTCGGATTTAAAGCACTCATTTAACACCATTTTTCTGTTTCCCAGGAACCAGGGGCCTGCCTAAGTCAAGACTTCTGGGGATTAGATTCGACATTTTGGCCGATGAGACGTTGACTAGACAGAAAACATTCCAAAACGTAGACCTCACATGCACAGCAGCACATGCATACAGCAGGCCTTTGGCGTCAGTACGACGTTGGCAAATTACATAGCCTGATTGTTAAGCGTGTGATGTGTGTCGCTTTGTCCGTCGTTGGCATCTGTACGCATATGAGCGAATCATCTTAAACGTTTTCAGTTTGTGCTTGTTTGTCGACATAAAGATGACCTGGAATGGGCTATTTTAACAATCACTGTCGGGTCGTCACGTAGATAATGGCTACAAGCTTTGTGAGTGAAGGTATCCTGTCTCTTCTGCGACTTAAAACAAAACAGTTGACTATTTCAGGCGAAGCTTAACGGCTCCTGCAGGATTCGGCCGTATTTCGTCCGACGCTGCTTTAAAGCCATCCCGTTGGGAGTTCGCTTTTGACTTTCGTAAGCTCCTACAGATTAAAATGTTTATGCTCGCGTTTGTAGCGACTTTTTGTACATACTCGTCTTTGTTATCTAGTTTGCCTCGTGTACCAGGAGCTGCTACATGCGGTGGCCAGAAGACTGGATAAACGTTTTTTTAAATCGTAATGTGTGTATAAGCTCCTGCGATGGATGCCGCATTTTCTGTTTCTGCACTTGCGCTCTCCAACTTTATTTTATGTGCTAGTAACTCTTTACTCCTTCACTCTCGCCTCTAGGACACCAAATAATCATCTACTGCACCTCCTCCTCTCGCCTCCCATGCAAAATGCCTTTACGGATCCTTTACGACGCGAACTTGTTGTGGACTGTCTGCTTGCCTGCCCCAGTCTTCTGCCTAGCTACCTCAGTCACTGGCAGACCTCCCTTGAGCCTCGGGACTCCGATAACTGGCGCGATCTGATGGGCTTCGTACAAGAGGTCAGCACGCCGCCACCTCCTCGTCTTGATTGCCATGCTTCACACTACTACCCTCTTTATGTGCCCACTGCTTTTTCTTTACTTTGTTTCCTCCCTCCCACCTTCTTCTCGCCAAAGATGTCCCTATCGGGTGGGGGTTTCATATTCTAACTTTCCGGACATTTTCCAACTACAGATTCTGGCCACCTTTCAACGTCACATCGTCAACCGAGCTCTTCAGTTGGTCGAAATTACTGAGGACGTTGTCCATTTCGTCCAGGCCATCTCTGACCTCTGTTTGCCTCCTGTTTGTTTGGCTGAGCCTCTGCGGTTAGCCTCACAGGTGAGTCCCGGTACAGCCGCACTTTTGTCAATAATTGCTTTTCTGTCAGTCTGACTGTTCTTATACCCTTCTCCAGTCGAAAGAAACGGGGATCAAAAAGCCGGCTGGGGCTGTCTTCAAGACTCTGCGCCGAAATCTGGTCATTTTTCTTACCTGGGCGCATTACTCCGAAGACCTGTTGAAGAAAGGTGCCTCCAGTTCGATGGTAGTATCCGAACTGAGCAAACTGTTGCCCGAGGTACGTCTGCCTTGTCAACTGCTCTTCAGACTAACATCTATTTCGGTTAGACCAGAGTTCGGGAGTTTTCTGCTTGATCTCCCGGTGAACCTGGTTCTTAACTAACCGCTATCTGTGTTTGCGCATCGCCAATGGTACAGTGGATGGTTCTTGAAAAGCCAGACTTTTGGTAGAAATTATTTGGCCACCTTTTTACCGGACCCTTGGGATATCTAGTCAGTCGTCAACAGGACCGTTTTGATAAGGATAGGTTGTGTAACCCCACCAGGTTTAATATGCATACATAAATACTATATTTATTTTAGTTGGCCTTGTTTAATTTATCAATCTATATCTGTGGGAAGTCACCCATTGAATTTTACCTTGCACAATGCCATAACCACCAGCACCAAGCTGTTTCGTATGACCTTTTAGTGATAGATTATCTAGCATGGGGTGGCCTTCGGTCTTCGTCTCCCATCCGCAGTCCGTTTCTTCTAAAAGGGTAGCAACATCTTTTTCTATCATGGCTGTATTCACAATACATCGCATCCTGTAAGGATCGTCGGCCCCGCTTTGATTTACATTGCCCCGGTTAGGGCACAAACGCTCAGCTTCCTCGATATCTTCAAACAATGTCTGTTGTCGGACGTGTACGCCGTGACTTGTTTACTTCTTCGAAAAGACCAGATTGACCTTCTTGTGCCATGTCGGCACTCACCAAGCAACGCGTGCTGTAAGGGTTGTTGTGCGTTTTGGTTTACTTCGCCTCGGTTAGAGCACAAACGCCCAGCTTCCATAACATCTCCGAATGGTCTCTGTTGTCGAACGCATACGCCATGGCTTACTTACTTCTTCAGAAATACTTGTGCGTAGTCTCTTGTATAACCAGTAATAAGACATTTAATTCAGTTGGGTTTGTTTGCAAAAAATTACTTTTACGTGGTCGTTAAATTGCGTTCAGGAAGGAACCCTTCAGGTTCCCTGTTCGGGAAGCTGTTCCACCGGATATGTTTTCGCAATATGCGACGGGGATATTTCCCAAGCTTGCTTTAGGCCAACGCTGTCTAGGCCAAACCGCAGATGATATTGAATCCCGTCTACGTGGGCCCATATTGTCCGATGTGACACCAGAACTCCCTTGAGCTTTCCCCCTTCGGCATCGGCCGTACTGGAACGCATATCCGTTGGTGTGCAGCCTCATTACTTGCTGGCGCATTTGGCTTCCACATTGGCATTTCGCCACACGAGATAGCAGTCCCCTTGTTTGGCAGTATTCTGCCACATTCTTCGAGTTTAGAACTTCGGTTATTTCCTTCGCTTTGGTCGGAAAATCAGCTGCGGTTGTCGGACTTTTCTGCGATCTAGAGCAAAATGTCTGTATTCTAGAAGGAAAAAACAACCATTACTACTTACCCTGTTCATAAATGCATTTCATTGTTGTACATAAACTTTACATATGAATATTTGTTATCTTCAAATTTTTATTTTACAGTAGTCAGCTGATCAGGCGTTTATGACTACGTTGTTTGACTTTTCCCTTGTTCATTAGAATGTATTTTCATAGCTTCTCTAGTACTCATGTGCATTACGCCTCCTCACAGTTCATTTCCGCAGGAGAAATAGTTGGCACTTACCATTCTTCTCTCACGTTGGTTGTTCTTTCCATTGTTTCCTGAGCTGTCGCAAATTTGCAAGTGGCGGATTATTCCATTATCTTTTGTTTGCTGATAGTTGTTTATTTTTTAATTGGCGCGCTTGCTTCCGTTGCTATATATATATATATATATATACATATATATATATATATATATATGTTGAAAAGAGGTAGGTTCTTTGGGACAACAGGGTTTATTGCGTAAATTTTCGACGCTGGTTCCCCAGGTCGTCGTCAGACGCAAGCGGAAAGCAAATGTGAAGGCAGGAAACAGCTAACGTCAAGAGTGCACAAAAAATCG
>CACRXP010000409.1:419488-451310 GCA_902702965.1 Spirometra erinaceieuropaei | reverse complement strand
GACTTGGCCGACTTCGGCCTGGTAATTGGTTGCCTGTTCGTGACCTTTGCCACACATACGGAGCTTGTTTGCTTTGTGAAGCCAATAGATCGGTGTGCGCCCATTCCTGATTGATATATATATATATATATACATACATATATATATGGGTAAAGATTCGAGGTCCAATTAGTGTATCGCGTTCATCATCCCCCGAAGAAGACGAAAAAGAAGATAGGGCGAATTCATGGACCGAGTTATAGTTGTACTGACGTTTCGGAAACCCTCTCGTTTTTCATCATCAGAGTAATGTGTTGTCTATTCCTGCTGGTCTTGATACAGCAGCAGGAACAGTCAACACCTTACTCTGATGATGGAAACGAGATGGTTTCCGAAACGTCAGTACAAATATAACTCGGTCCATGTATTCGCCCTATCTTCTTCTTCGTCTTCGGGGGATTATGAACGCGATATATGCATATATATAAGTGCAGAAAGAGAATTTCAGCGGAAATCTACCTGTTTTTAAGTTCTAACGCACGCATTTCACACCCCCTCGGTGATGCTCCACTCGTAAAACTCCTATTATCACCCTTTCCGTATTACACGAACGTGGGGTTTCTGGTTGCGAGGTGGGGTTGCACAACCTACCGTTGCCACAGCTTTTTGTGCCCTCCCGCTGAGATGAGGGGAGCTTTAGCAAACGCCTTTGGTGTAGGGACGCAGTCAGTCGCCAATTCATATTAGCATCGTTTCTCTGTCCGTTGAAATAAAAAGGATTTACGTTCTTTGTCTCCGCGCAAGTGGCATCTTCCCTCAGGCTTTCTGACTTTTATTCTTCGTTGCTTGTTATTTTAGCGCATTCTTGTGGAGAAATGGTTTGCCAGATTTTCAAAAACTCTTCAGGCCGAACAAATCGACCAAACTGTACTCGCTGATCAGGTGTCCTCCAAAGCTGAGGCCGAAACTGAGACCGATGGTAACCTGCTCTATCTTCTGTAATTTTTCTTTCCTCTTTTTCCTTAGAAGCTTTCGCTAAAGTCTCTCCGAAGCAGCTGACGGATGAAGAAGAGATATTGATGTTACCGAAAGGTTTTACCTCATTTTACGTTTCATCTCAGCCTTCGATTAGGAATACAGAAAACAATGCTTATTTTACTGGGGCTTTCGAGGGAGCCTTCTCGGCTTTTGTCTGAGAAACATTTCAAAAGACTGATTAAGAGGTGGCCCGAGCTTGTTCAGTGTCTCGAGTAAGTCGTCCCCCACTCCCTCCCCTCCACCGTTATTCTCCTATATCCCTAATTCTGTTACGGACTGCCTTTGCCTAACTATTGCATCCTGCCAATTGCAGACATCAGAACACCATACCGGTTGTTTATACATGCCTGGCTGCTGGCATTTGGTTTCTGTCTTCGCCTGAAGTTCGTGAGCGGGTTGGTTGGATGTCCATCGGCCGAAAGGATACATCTGCCATCGACGTCTTGTTACCCACTCCTAGGACAATCCTTAAAACACTTGCGAAGCAGCCCGAGGTATTTTCCCATCTCTTGGGTCGCGGAATCACAGAGGATGAGGAGGACGTTGCTGCATTGCCCTCATCTTCAACAAAATCTTCACGTCTAAAAGGTTTCCTTAAGGCTAACTCTTTGATGGTCCTCGTTTTTTCTTTCTCCGTGCTGCCAAAGGTGAATTGTATTCCATAGTCGATATCTGTTTGGTTTTGTATCGTGAAGCTTCAGGAGTCAAACGACACCAGCAGATTAGAAGTTTATCTTCGGGAGGCATCACCGACAAAAACTTGAATTTGGCATATCACCGGCCGGCGACCGCAGATAAAACAGCAGCGACCACCCTTGTGCACATTGTTCTTATCAGTAGCACCTATTTATTCATTGCTTGTCATAATGCGACTGATCGTGACGGACCTATGCCCTAGCTTCAGGGTGACATAGGATTCATATTCCACTCGGTAATCAGGGTAGGTCGACGAATGCTGATTTCATGCGTCTTAGCTCGTCACCCTGTGTGTGGTAGCCCACTGAACGCAGAGAATCAGCACCTGCGGAGAGGCCTACAGCCTGCACACAAGACAACTGGACCAAACACTAAATGAGACTGGAACGATGAGCTATTCTCTTCATGGCCTGTTTTTAGTCCAATCTAACTGTCCTTTTCCCTTCATTCGTGCTATATTTTCCTAGAATTGCTTTGACGCAATGAGTTAAGAAGTTTTAAAAAGCAACAAAGGACCTACTTTTTATCAGCTGTTCCGTTAGAGCGCACTACCTGACTCTTTGTCGTTTTCGTCTCTCTGGGCACTTAGATGGCATAGCCAAACTTCTGCTCTCACTGACTGAAGCCGTTCCTCCGGTTGCGGCAAAGAGTCTCTCCCTTCTATCCATCTTGTCAGCCTACAACGCTCAGCTGACTGTCTGTGGTAACGTGGCCCCTTTTGTTGCTCTGCATTTTTTATGATTTTTATAATACGTGCACCGTATTTTTGTCTACCTTTACTGTTTGCCAGAGGTTTTGAGAATGGTGTTAAATTGTCCAGGCGGTTATTTTTCAGTCTTCCAAATCAGCTTTACTTGTAAACATCAAGAGTGCGCAGTTGGCATTCGTCTATGATAGATTAGTGGGCGATTTTACGCTCCCCAAACGTCACATCGACACTTATATTACTTGGAACTAACTTCGGAAAAGAAAAGAGAGACTATTCGTCATTAGCTAACCATTTTCCAACCACATGTGTGGATAACCTACGGCTCAATCACCGACTTTTTGGTCACTGGACAGGCTCGAAATAGCAGACTCGACATTTACTGGAGTAGTATATTATAGCTCTGAAAATGTTTCTGGTAAATTTGAAGTCTCATCTGCAGTTTTTAGACAAAGCCCTGCCCAATGACCATTTTCAGATCTTGAACCAAATCTGCGTAGCGTTTGCATTCCGAGTTAACCATTTTTAAGCTTTGCGAAATTCGTTTAGTTTCTGTATACCACGTACCTTTTTAAAGAGGCGCATATTTATTGGTTATAGATAGAAGCCTCCTGCAGTTGATGTACATTCTCGACTCCTCCGGCCAGCCACTAACAAGTATTTGGTAAGAATTAGTGCCTCCCCACTCCCTTTGCTGCCGTTTATTCTCACACAGGGGTAGTTCGTTGTGGTGAAGGAGGACCTTGATTTAGAGGTCACAGTGATATGTTGCACTTGAATTGGTGTATAGTGAGGTTGACTTGCGTAGCACCAACCTCATTCTCCCCTCCCCCTCTCCTCCAAAGGGCAAGGTAAAGCCAAGTTCGGAAAGGAGTTTAGTCCATCCTATCAACGGCCATTCATCCGAGCTTCGACTTTCTACACCTTATATTTAATTTTGCCGGGGAAATTATGCTGTTAATCCAGTTATCTACGAGTGATAAGTCCGGGTCCGGCCAACCGCAGGTGACATTGGATGCATTGTGTGATGTGGCGTAAAAGCCTCTTTGTAGTGCACGTCATAGTCATGAGTGTGTCTCCTCTGCAGGTCTACCAAAACATCGCAATTCGGTTTTGGGTGCTCTCCCATACGTACGCACGTTTGTATTCTGTAGTTTGTTTTAAAGGGCCGTTTGTTAATATGACTACCAATAGCGTATAATTAATAGAAGATAGGAATCATTGGAACGCCTGTGCTTGTTGAGCTTTACAGACCCTCCGTCGTAGAGTTTGAGGATTGTTCAGTCGACTGCTTTCAGTGCCGAGGGCATACGTTGGTACACGAAAGCTAGGGGGGGGGGTAAAACCGCAAGCGCACCTTGCTCGTTCCCAGCAGAGTCCTAAGTCAAATGACAATCAAGTTCACTGTTATCTGGTGAATTTTTGACTTCTTAAGACACCCCTATGCTATATTACTCCGTTCTAACAGAACAAATTTCTCTCTGCGCAACTGTCCATAATTTTTTCAACTTTCTAATTGAAAAGTATTTGAAAACCCTCCTTGTTGCCCCTGTCCCCCACCATCTTTTTTTCCTGGTAGAAACCCACCCGAAACGACCCAAATTGTCTCACAATTCGATGCTAACCTCTTCTTAGGTGGCCCTCTACTCGGCGTTCCTAATGGACAGGGTCTGTGTTTGTCTCGATGAGGTGTCTGCGGTGCTTAGGCGGGGGAAGTCGCTTTGTTGCAGTTGTGTCAGGTCGTTATCCCAATTCATCCCTATTCGGCACCCAGAAAGCCGTGCTGGTCGCAGCCGTCACAGCTCGACAGCCGCTTAGAGTCATGGACAATACTCAATTAGAATAGCCGGCGTGTCTATCCGAAACCGGTTAACTTGTCCACTGAACCTGGTTCGGTTATAGAATAGGCGACAATCGTGTCGTAGTACGGGAAGGTGGGAGCTTTATTCCGGATCAGTCACTGCTGCTGGATCCGCTTTACGCTGTCCTGACGTAGCCACGCGACTGGAACTCAATAATTTGGTGAGATAGAGGTTTAGGCCGATGTTGTGCTTGCCTTCTCTGCACGTCCTCCCGTGCTTGTCGTTCCCGTTGTTTTTGTTGAATGAAATGCTTTTCGCCCGTTCTTTTCGATACTTCTTGTTGACCCACCCCCGTCCCTTCTTGCAATGTAGGGGCATGACCAACGGTTGTCTCATCTGGGGTGATCGCATTTCAGATCACTACCGTTTAGGCAACACTTTGCATGACGTTCCTGCCCTCTGGCGACAACCAAACGCAAGTGCCTCTCTAAATCTACTGGACAAGGACAGGCTCCTGGCCTCTGCTTTGGCCTTCCCCGTATCTAGGCGTTGTCTGGTATGCCTTACGGTCCTTATCTGAGATTTTACGCCTTTTTTTCATAAAAGCTATTTCTTCTTCCTGTTTTGAGGGGGAGGCGCATTTATTGGGGCTGAAGACAGCGTCTGCATTGTGGAGGCTAGTGTGCTTACGTTCTTAACCCCCTCCCTAGTTATTAAGTGGAAAGATACGTAAGTGAAACAAAAGTGTGCAGGGACGATAGAAAGTTGACTTAATAGGATTTTGCCAAACACTTCATAAAGTTATGATTTGAAAAAATTTCAACCTGATATTTAAATGTAGGGGGGAGAAGCACTCACTCATTTGTCACCAATTTTACTTTATTCTGACGCCTCATAAGATCGGAAGTGTGAGCGAACAAATATTTGAAGATACATGACGGATAGATAAAATATAGCGCCTATGTTACCTCATCCCATACGTGGGTTGACGTATTTTCTGTCATCAGAATGCACGAGTGAGTGTTGACCGTGTGGGATCGAACGTCTACCTACAATATGTGTCGAAATTCAAACACTGTTGATTGAAATGCTTCGAAACGACTTCAAGCGAAAAGCGCTCTAAGGAAATTTGCAAAAATAGTTAGCATGAAACGTAATCTCAAGTCGAGTTGGACGCGATGGCATGCTGGCTTTTTTCTGAACGTCTTTCCGGCCATCTATGCTAATTAAACTCGAAAACATTACTATTAATCAGTGCGTATGTTTTTATTGATTTTTGGTTTTTCTCCAAATTTTATCGTTCCCAGAAAACATTTATAGAATGTCTTATGACTTTTTAATGGGAAATAACATTGTCAAATGTGGTACCCGAAAAAAGTGTGTTTGTGCCCTTAGAAAGTGTGTACCTGTGGGCATGCTGTGGACACTCAGCTCACTATCCTGGTCACTTGTTAATGCTGTCCACAAACAATGCAAAGTAATTCATCTCTATTGCAGCCTGTTATGATCAACAGGAACCCACATTTAAGTATCATGAGGAGTCATGAATTCGTTGTCCACCACGGCCGTGCCGCACTGTTTGGAAACCCTGAAACATGTTAAAGTTCAAATGTGCAGGTGTCATTAAACCGAATTACATCCAAGTGCCATGCTTGAGAGTCAAATGTTTTATGCATTTATTTCTAGAAGATAGAATGAAGTGCCTACAAATAAACAAGCACGCGTTAATTAAGGGCAGTTTCATGCTAGTGCGATTTAGGCAGGTGGCTGTAAATATATTAATCCAAGATCCAGGATGATGCCGTGTATGATCTGACTTTAGATCATGTTTTCTGATAGTCCGTCTGACCAGCTATCCAACTAATGCATCCCATTTCAAAGGACATTGTTTTACTGAATGCCGTATGCCCTCAAAAATGGACTCTGGTAGTTAATTTTGGGAACACTTTCCGACCACACTATCATGGAAGAGTTTTGGCCATCGCCAGTGCTTTGAGCCTTGCGGTTGTGCCATACAGTTAGCAGCGCAGGCACCTATCGGATGTCACGGCACTTTTCAAAAAAAGTCGTGAACAATGCTCCCTTCTATCACACCTTCCCAGCCAATTTAAAAAACACCAGCGAGCTTATCGTTAAATCGTTCTCCTGCCCACTTATTTACCTCCTTTCCCTCGTCTTTTTTTCTTTATGCAGGCTCAGTCCGGCAGTTCCGACAGGACATCCCCCCAAGTTGACCTTTACGATCCCTGCTTCTTGCTCCCGCTTTTCCTGCGATACCTATCAATCGGTGGGTCTCTACAAGTGCCATTTCTGTTTTACTTTCACAGTGCCTGCTCATATACACAGTTTGTCTTCTCACGTGGAGTGTTCTCTGCAATCGATTCGTTGACAACCTGACACTTCAGGCATCAAATCGACTGTTGCCATACAGTAGGTGGACTAACTCATGAAATCTTAACAGAAATTCCGAAATGCGTTTCCGTGTCAAAAAGACTAATTAAGTAGGGTTGTAAAACTAATCCTTATGCAGCATAATGCTATAATAATTCAGTTATCCCAGGACACCGGCTTTCGAACAAACTTCTTTCCGGCAGCATCCAAAAACAATACTCGGTAAAAAAAGACTACTTAAGTAGCATGCAATTTTTTCATTGATTTTTGATGCCCTTAAAGATTCAATTATATTTCGTGGAAAACATGCATAAAAATATTTATTCTTTTGCTCATTCAGTAGAACATTACATCTTTCAAGTTTATACTCGAAGGAAGGATATAATAAGGTTTTGAAAAAGTTTCTAATTGTGAGATTTTTTAATACCGTGAAATGGCCCTTCATAAAACGTCATGCCACTGCATTTACCAATGTGGTTTGTAAAGGTAACAATGTGGTTCAAATCCACTGCTAAATTTTATGAACTCCCTACGGTCTCCTCTTAATACGGTAGAGAAATTTATGGTTTTCCGTACACGGAAATTATACGGCTTGTAGTTTGGGAACCCTGAATGCAAGTGTGTCGGCAGGTCGGGTTCAAAATTATTCGGGAATTGGAAAACTTTTTTTAAAACCGAATTATGTTCCTTCGAGTATAAAAATTGAAGGAATAAATATTTGTATGCATGTTTTCTATGAAGTATAAGTGAATCTTTAAGGGCATCGAAAATCAATGGAAAGTGCATGCTACCTGAGTAGTCATTTTTTGCCGAGTATGGTTTTTGGATGCAGCTGGAAAGAAGTTTGTTCGAAAGCCGGCGTCCTGGGGTAACTGAATTATTATAGAATTATGCTGCACGATGATTGATTTTACACCCCTACTGCATCTTTTCGAAACGAAAACGCATTTCGGAATTTCTTTTGAGATTTCATAAGTTAGCCCACTTACTGTATCTCCGAAATCAGACTATGAAAATTAACAAACCCACACATAACTGGAGGTTTTTTCGTTGGACGAGTGCGAACTGTCCGTCCTCTGACTTCTAGCAGGGTGGTCTACTCCGTAAGCATGGCTCACTTATGTGAATTACTAGCTTCATCCTTCTTGCTGATTTGCCATTTCTCGGTATCGGCTGTTCGATTCCCTCTTACAGGAAAATGCTTTCTGTCTTCGTAATTTTCCAATTTTCCGCTCTCAGTCCTGATAAGTTTTCATGTTGCTGACATTTCGTCTTGTCGAGTGTCCTAAGCAAAGTCCACTGCTCCGCTGCCTAGTTCACAGAATTCTCGTCTTCGATTAGGTCAGCGAATTAAGTGTATCCCGATTTCTATTCAGTGAGCTGTAATCTTTTGAGTTCTGCAAGTGACAATCGCTCAACGACGGAGAGCTCCCCGTTGGAAATTTTAACCTTTTTAAAACATCACCTGTTCCTCACTTCCACATAAGTTAGCGAAGAGAGTATGCCCGGGTGCCGAATAACTGAGTACCATAAAGGCCACATTAAAGAGATATTTCAGCCTGACCCTTCGGCCTACATAGAGCCGCGAGTTATTTACCACTTGGCAGCTATTCAAGCCAAGTAGGTTGACATATCAAGATATTTCATCTTACCTCCTTGCTGAAATATCCGCCCTGTTTACTTAGCAATTACCAGGGTCAACTTACTGCACTCAAAACTATGATTTTTCCATCCGAGTAACCTACCTTTTTTCAGATTTGAAGGACAGTTCTAGCCGAATTAACTGCTTGAGGGCTCTTACGGGATCTGGCTTATTTTATGAAGTATTGGCCGAACTTTTGGGATCTGTTTTAGCTTAGAAAGAATTATTTAGGGGAGATTGTACAGCGTAATCTTAAGATATTTCAGTCACGCCAGGATATCGGCCACTCAGCGAGTTTCTTTCCGACTGCCTTTAAAAAACGCACCCAGTATAAAGTGGCTACCCAGTTAGTATTATTTTTTCCTTTGATATTCAGTGTTCTTAGATATTACAATATTTTTTTGAAGAAAAGTACACAAAAGTATTTTTCTTGTACCCATTTTGCAGAAATTTACGTCTTCAAATTGTATACTCGAAGGAAGGACATCTTTCTGTTTCTAAATACTTTCGGTTCTCTAATTTGAGCCTGACCAGCAGCCGCACTTGTGTTTAGGGTTTTAAGCCACATGCTGCCTACTTTCCTGTAAGGAAAATCATACATTTCTCTACACCATCAAGAATACGTCTTATGGAGCTTGTGAAATTTTGCAATGGGTGTGAGCCATGTTTTAAACTTTGTAGGCAGTATTGATAAATGGGTAGATTACGGTGCTGCATGAATGGCAATTTCACGGTCGTAGAGTATCACATAAGTACACACTTTTTGAAATCGAGGGATACCCTTTCTGAATTTTAATTTAAGTAAAACTTACTTTTCCACCAAATGAGCACGAGAAAGAATACCTTGTACATGTCTTCTGTAAAAAAAGGCATTTTAATTTGTAAGGAAATCAAAAATTAGTGGAATAATTCATGCCACTTAAGTAGTCCCTTTTACCATGTGGTTTTCCCATGTGGCCGGGAAGAATTGCGTCCAAAGGCTGCATCCTGGTCCGGCTGATATTTCTAGGGATTATGCTGCATGAGAACTAATATTGCAAGTTCATTTAAGTAATCCTCCCAAATCGTAAACACATTTCTGATTTTCTTCAATCATTCTATGAGATAGGCCAGCCACTTAACATAGTCTTGCCGTGGTAAGCGTAGATTCTCTCAGTCGTAGGTAGTAATTCTGTGCTGGTTGTCTTTTTGTCTATCAGTAATTTGCTGAAGAAATCTGTTCCCACGGAGTTAACTTATCCGGCATCCCAAGTCCAGGTGAGGATGTCTCTGCGGACGTGTATTATTGTGTTCAGTACAGGCGTTGTGCGCAAATTCCACCTGCATCTGGTCAAGAATACTGTCCACGTTGTATGGACGCTCGAATTTGGGAGCTCAAACAGTTGAATGAATAGGGAATCCAATTACTCTTTTGCCCAGCTTACCCATCAGGCAGACTGGCACTTGTTCAAGTTCCTCGCAAATATTTTGTGCGATTACACTAGACAATGTACATGATTGACCAACTGTCGGGCAAAAACGCGCAAGTGGAGAGCATCCTGACAGTCCTGCTGCCTGATGCTTTTTATCCATTTGCTCTTCAGCTGACTGCCTGATTAGACTTACATACTCTTTCATCTGCCTATCCACCCTTTAAAGGCCATGACACCGACCAGGATGTCCCACGCGGCGTTGATCTTCGAGGCTTTTACTCACGCAACTGTCTCGCCTTCGCTGTGGCGGCGCTCTCCAGCTACTCGCGTCATCTCCGCGGCCTAGCCAAGGCAGTGATCGCACGTTACCGTCAGCTCTCTGAGGTCTGGAAGCCCACGAAGGTCCCCAACGTGCCGGCCAGTCTGGCTGTGATGAAGCAGTTCCCTGAACGAGTCCAGGCAAGAGCGCTAGCCTGTTTTCCCGCAACAAACTAGCCCACGTAGCAGTCTGGATATGTCAATTGCTAAGCTTTCCTCCTTCACACTGTGTTCTCGAGGGGCATTTTTTCAGGGAACCGATAATCTGTTTTTAAATTATTTTAAGCCGACAGCCATATCTTTACTAAAGCAGGCAAGCATGGCAGGATTTAATGGTGCCAACAAATTTCGCGACGGATCGTCAGCTGCGTCCTGTCGTCTCATGACATAGACAACGACTGGAAAGAATACAACAGATTTGAATTCATGCAGAAACAACAAGGTGATGGCTTTGCGTAAAGCCGGCTAATCGATAAGCTTAGTAACTCAAACAAAGTATGGGAAGAATTGTCAAAAAAGGCTTTAACGAGTACAAAAAAGGGGAAGTGAAGATCATGGTGCTTAGGGCAAAGCATGGCAAAGTTAAGCTAACCACATGTTCTAACTCTTTACGAAGACCTGGCTTCACCCGCCGTATATAGGCCACCTCCAGGTAACGCAATGTCCGCGTTGTTCGTGCCCTGCTTGCCCGCTTGCGCTTCGTACTGGGGACAAAATACTTCAAACTATATATTTGGTTCACATTTGTTTTTCTTTCCCAGTTGCCGAAAAATCTACTGAATCTTGCAACTGTACAATATATCGGCACTGCCCTTTCTGCCGAATAGCGTTTAACCGAAAAATAACAACTGGGAGGAAAAGCACCACGACTTGTTTTCTTTGTTGGAAAGTTTTGAATTGACAGTATTAGGTTTCTCAGCACCTTCTCGTAATATCCTGTACAGTGCTTCACTAACAAATGAGAAAACCCAAAGTAACGCGACATGTGACGAGGATAACTGTCATTATTCGCCTTCAGGCTTATTTGCACGCTAAGACAACTTCGCAAACGGGAATCGTAGTCGCGTTATCGTTATGCTCACCGCGTTGCGTGCGATTTTCAGTATGAATGCTAGACGTTTCTGATGATCCTGCTTCCCCTCTGTTTTGTCTCAGTTTATATATTAGTTGGTCGCCCTAACCGGTGTGAGCCACTGTCACCGGATTTTGTTTTTGGCATTTACGCGTGGCGGAATGTCTGGTGGTCGGTGTTAAAGTGTGTCTTGAGGTATGCGGTGAGTATCCTAGATGTGGATTACGGTACAGGCAGACTGAAACTTGTGACATCAAATAAGCCACAGCTGACCTCTCCAGCCCCTCTTCTCTTTATCAGCATCTTGCCTGCATCATCGCAGGTTCGAGTGTTGGTTTTGTTGTTGTCTGGCAGGAGATTATCGCTGTGGACTTTCATTTCCAGTTGGACGTTCTACAGGCAAGACAGATTCAAGATAGTTGTGGTAGGCGGTGAAGTAGCCTACGCGCGCAGCCTGTATGGACTCACATTTGGCAGCTCCTGCATTAGACCTTTCTGTTTGGAGTCACGGAATCCGCAGAGCTGTGAGAGCCGAGACAGTCATTATGTCGTATTCATTGTCCCAAAACGGGTCAAGAGGTAGATGCGCTGGACAAACACAGGTGCTTGATCGGGGTCCGGCAGGCGTTATTGGGAAGGCGCACCCAAAAGAAGTGCCAACGTTAGGGTGCGGCGGCAAGCCCGGACATAGGCCCACCCCGCACCAGTCGGTATTCAAGCTGCCCTCCCTCTCCTGTTTCCTGCTGTGTACGATCCTCACCAATTGTGCATTGTTGATCAGGGGGCGTGTTGGTACGCCGAGGCGCGGGTTTTTGCTGTGCCGGTCACCTGCACCCGTCTCCGGTCTTTTTGACTCCGTCATGACACCGAGCCCCAGCGGGGGAGGAGGAGAAGACGCGGCAGGTGAGTGCAAGTCTACCACCACTATGAACTAATTAACCCCCAAGTTGCCGTCCCTCCTCCTAGTCTGCTGTGGAGCACACGCGGGACATCGTCGGCAACGGGGATCGAACTGTCTGGTTGTATTCTGCGGGTTGAAGTTGCGTAACTTCCGAGATCGATGTGCGCGGAACCGGAATGACACGGTTGGTCGGAGAGGTAGTGTTCGTTATATCGAAGTGAAAAGGGACCCGTGTAAGGCCAAAATGACCTGGATCCTGCGTGTGCGGGCAGATCCTGTGGAAGCAGTAAAAATCAGAGCGGGTCCTCTGTTGTTACCGTTGTTATTGTTAATGTGACGATGGACGCGACGGTGTCCCATAAGACCAACGAGAGAACCTTGAATGAATCGCAGTAGTGAAAAAGGCGTGGGATTTTGTTTGGTATTGGCGGCCTTTTTCCTCACTTTTCTAGTCTATCGTCCCTGTCGTTTCATCTTGGCATTTCTTAGGGGACTGATTTCGGTGAATGCAGCTCCACTTTCACGGCAGATCCCTAGTCTTGTCGATTCTCTACGAAATTTTCCTTGTTTCGGAGATTTGAACTGCTATCGCGCAAGCCGATGGTGACGCTTTATCTGATTTTGCTTTCCAAGCCAGTTAATTTGGCTATAGTATCAGTTCAGTGCATACTAGCTCCCCGTATTGCGCTGTTGACGCTTATTGATACGCGGCAACAGTTTTGACCTACTCATTGTCATTCCGACATTTTCGCGCCCAGAAATGAGGAAATCCGACTTGCGCTTGGATGCCACAGAAAGTGCAGTCGTCCAGTCGCTGGTCATGTATCCTTCTAAATCTTTGTAGAGGCATGCATTCTTCGAATGTTGAGGAGTTTAGCTTTTGTTTGGCGTTTGGTGTTGCCATCTTGACGTTTATTCCATTAATTGTTCGTCAACACTGGAAAACACATAGCAGTGGTAACAGTAGATTTGCCTCCCTGTGCCTTATTGCTGGGACAACAACCTTCCATGGCTCATTTCTGTCAATTCTACCCAACTTCGTCTAAATGTAGCAAGTATTTCAGCCCTGTTACTACGTTCAACGACGTGTCATGTGTACTTTTTTTTCAGATGAATTTCATCCTGGACACTATTCGCAACAGTCTGAGTGACAAGGCAGAAGCCCTAAACGGTGGCTCTCGACGTCCCTTCCTCTTTGGTTCCAAGGCGGACACTTCGTTCCGGCTCACACGCGTCCACGCAAACTTCTTTGTCCACGTACTGCTTATGTTAACCAAACCAGGTATGTTTCGGACATGTCCGTGTTTGCTACCCAAGGTCCATTCTTCCATATGTGTTACATCCCTCATGCCTGTGTTTTCTATCCCCGCTAGAGCATCGTATGTACGAGGTGTTCTGGAATTGTCTCCTGGCAAAGCCGGCCGTTGATCTTGGTGCGGTTCCGGACTTCATGCGCACCATCTTCTCAGTCCACGAAGATGTGAGTCTGCATCTTGATTCCCTGTCGGCCTCTTTTCAGCCTCGTCTGGTTTTAACTCAACCCACCGGCTGGGCACACTTTGAAAGTACACATAATGAGCATTTCAATTACATTAAGAGGAAGTCATTGCAGTCCCTGACCCTCAGTCCTGAGTGGAACTGACTTATTCCATCTGTTGGCAAATTTCCAAGCCACGGTTGTTAGTATGTCATCGTAGTTGTGAAATGGGTTTATTGTTTATGGTGCAGAAGCCAAGCGTTGCATCGGCTTTAGTCTACCACCTCCCCTCCCCCCCTTCCCATCTCCATCATGTGTTGCCGGCCTGTTCGAGTCATGCCAATTTACTATGAGACTGGGCGAAGCCACGGATGTCACTTAAAGTCACCTGTTATCGCATACGGTCCGCGCATGGGCTCAGATCTCACATACTGTATGTTCATGAGATGTGTGTAAGTTTGCAGGAAATCTCAGATCGCCGGGAAACCGGTCCCAATGCATTGACTAAAACTTCCAATTCATATTGAACGATCTTAAGTGAGATGAAAACGTAAAAGGGGCATCAGTAATATTACGTTTGTTAAAAAAACAACTTTCCTTTAAACAAATCAGAAATGCAAAAAAACGAAGACCGTGTAAGATGGGTGGCACACAAGTCTTAGAAGTACATCAGGCCTGTCTATTCAAATGATTGAGTAAATGAAACGACCTAAGTGGGACAAGATTTCAAAATAATCCATTCGTGTATTCTACGCCTAAATATTCTCCATGAATTACTTGGAAATGAAATAGGGCGGTTAGCCAATTGCCTACAGTTTGAGTATGCATTTCAAAACGGCTTCACGAGAATTTGCAGTGCCTGGGATGCGGTTGACTAATACGTAGTGAATCTCACTTGGATTTCGTTGTTAGGGACGTCGCAGTAATGAAAGTTTTCGTGAGGTCAAGGTCAAGGAATTTAAATAGGATTGGCGAATGCGATCGTAAGCATAATATTTTGTGTGTATCGACTGAACTTTTCTTCAGTGGGATCCCGGTATGCTGTTCGACGATGATAGAGTCCGTTGAGTTTCAATGTCCTCAAAATGTTCATGAATACTTTACGCTTTTCAATGTTCTCGGTTAACTGTCCAAAAAATCGGCCCCGTATTGTGTTTATCGAAACCTTCGAAGTTATCCCGTTTTTGAAGGCATTTACCTAGGTCATGCGTTTTCGGGTATTATGTTTTATGCAGACGACCGAGTCATATTTGCGGGCTCATCCAAACACGAAGCCCTATCGCTGAAAACATGAACGTCCACAGCAAAGGCCTGCCGTGAATATGCGCTATATCGGTAGAAAAACCTTCCCCAATAAATTATTTATAAGCGTCTTTATAGAGTATTTCACTGGTTAATGTCCAACTACTTTACCTCTTTTCAAATCATAATGAAAGAGAAAGGTGGAACGTTTGACCTACTTATGAACTTTCCTAGGAAACACAGATAGTTTTTTATACTTTAAACGGAAAAACTCGCTTTGCTGTTTACGTTGGAGCCACTTTTATTATCTTCACTTGCTTTTGGACACCGTCCTACGATTATACATACACAACAAAGTGGCTAATGCTCCGCTCGTTTCGATTCTAAACTACGTGTTAGCAGAAACTAGACCGCACAAAAAGTGCCTTACCAGGTACCCGAAAATTAAAATTGCAATTTGGTGATAAGCCATTCCAAGCTGCTCTCAATTGCGTTTCGGTCAAATTGTGAAGCCCGGGCGACTACACGATTATGCTTGAGGACATTCCTAGTAACTGTCTGAAGGTCGTCATCGGAAGACATCCGTCATACTACTACAGCATGAGCAGCCTCGCTGCAAATAGCCCAATATCCTTGCAGTTTCGTCACGTCGCAATGGCGAACGACGCTGATGCTTAATACTATACTCACTCAAAAGCCCCCTCGTCCGTACTCCTCTGAAACAAACTCCCTTAGTCGGAAATCTCGCCTTCAATTATTTAGGGCTACATCCACTTAAAACATCCCCCCAACTTTTTTGCCGTTCTGATATTTTGGAAAATTCTCTGCAGACTGTGCCTCCGAAAGACGGTGTTCAAGCACCCCTCTGCCATTTCATCCACCTCAATCCGATCTTTTTTCTAACTTCAGCATCGTATTGAACGACAGTGGATGATAAAATTGTGTGCGGAGACCGTCAACGACACGTCTGATTATCTGCTCCTGGAAAAGTCGCGTGTCTTCAAGTACTGCCTGACTATGTACTCTGATCCGGCTGTTGATGCAGCGACCCAGGTACACCGTTTTTCTCCTGTACCTGACGTCACATCGCATACATTTTTAGTAGAACATCTGATTAGTATGATTCCAGTCGCTCAAAAAGACCGCGTCTAAGAATACTTTTTTCTGGCGTTTTAATCTGTAAGTTGACGGTTGTCGCACACTTATTGGTGCTTTGGAAAATGGAAATTCAGGTTAGCTATGCAGAACAAACCTTTCGAATGGGCCCAACAATTGGAATATATCCCCCGTCACTGCAGCAGATGTATTTGCTATTATCGCTTTCAGGCAACCATAATGCGTGCGTGACGCAAACAAGAGATCCAGATACCTCGGTTGTACTGGCCAAAATACTCAAACTGTCTCGATTCCTCGAGTTGTATCAGTTACCAGCAGTACACGACGTCCGATTTGTTAGTTACGCTGCAGCTTCCAACTGACTTCTTCCCGAGTCTTTGTGCCAGCTCATGGAGCTGACTCTCACATGGTTTAACCTATCTCAGGGTCAAGATTTTGCCTAATGAACATACCTGTGACGGCCTTTTTGCCATTCCTTAGCTGTCCCCGTGACATAATCGTCTGCGTCTGCCATTTCCGCTTTTATGGCTGTTCATACCGGCTTATGTGTATAGAAGGCGAGACAAAACGGATGGTCTGCGATAGTAATTACCTGAGAACGATCCGTCGAATGTGACCTACTGATTACTTCACCATCAGGACGGTTTGCAGCCAGTGCATCGGCATCGCGAGAACTCTGCAGACAACCCAGAAGGAACGTATACAATAGAGTTTAACATATCGCCTGCAGTGAAGGCAGTGCTTCACAACCGTCTCTTCACCAAGATTGTCGAGTCTGTCAGTTTTTAAGTTTGACTCGGCACGCTTTGTCAAGATGTCGAGGCGGTTTATGGACACTGCGTACTCTGTTAACAACTCATCTGGACGCGGTGCCTCGAGTTTATCTGGTAAACTGTGACAAGTTGTCCTGTGTAGAGAGCCATCGTGCGAATGGTCACTGGAGCAGGTTGTATTAGGCATGATCTCAGTAAATTCGGTGTAAAAGTTTCAGCAAACGACATTCCGGCCGTCGTTGCTTCTCAGTGAGGTGAAGCAGGCACTGTGACTTGCGCGTGATTTAGTTTGCAGTGAATTTATACTTGCGCAGCTTCTACCTCACTCTCCTCCCCACCTAAACCTGGTCTCAATACTTAGTCAAGACCGGAGGTGAAGGAGGGCACCGGTGGCTGGCATGGTCGGACCCGCACCTAGGCGTACCACCCCACACCCCCTGGTGCGACAAATTGTCCTGTGTAGAGAGCCATCGTGCGAATGGTCACTGAAGCAGGTTGTATTAGACATGATCTCAGTTGTATGAAGTTCAAGTACTAGTAAATTCAGTGTAAAAGTTTCAGCAAATAGAGGCCACTAGTCAGCCCACTTTCCTGACATCGCAGGTTCATCTTAATGGATTCACGGGATACTTTATTACTGTCTATTTAGGCCATTAGTTTATTCAAGTGCTCCCTGTCGTAGTATGGCCACCCCCTGACAGATGAATGTTGGCTCTCGAAACATTCGTTTTCACGGACTAGCATTCCGACTTAGGAAACTGCTTTAGCGGTCTCACTTTCACCTGTCCTTTTTTCCTTACTATTGGTTTCCATTGTATTTCAAGCTTGCCGCATTTCCCAGTTGTATTTTAAAAAACGTGGAAACCAGACAGTTTATCCGACAGTCTCCCACGTGCCACCTCTTAGAAATCGCCCTCTATATAAGCGTATATTTTAGTTCCTTTGTCAATTCTTCAGACTGGCAACTTAGATCACCCTGTTGTGGGCCAGTTCGTTTTAACCGAAAGGCGTCACTTTCTTTGACCAATTCCTCTGCCTTTCTAGATTCAAATCCTGCGCCTTCTGGTGGCGACTACGAAAATACCCCGCGCTTGTCACGCTCTGACGCGGTTCCACGCATTCCCCCTATGGCTTTTCCGAAACGCCCTGGGTTCTAAGTAATGTCAACTCCACTTCTGTCTCCTGTTCTCTTAATCTCCTCATTTACTGCTAAGTCTGACCATTCATTCTCACACCCCCCCCCCTTAAGGCACACGCCATCCCTTCCCTACTTCTCGCACATTATCAAGCAAATGTTGACCGCCTTCGAGGAGGCCAAAGAGGAGTCGCCTGCCCTGTCAATTTTGAAACTCCTGGATTCTACGTTCAGGTATGCTCCGCTCGTAAGGTCAATGTTGACCTCTGTCTTATAATCTACCGCCAATGATTGTTCGGTGTCCTCATGCTTGCAGCCCTATAAGTTCTATGTATAGTCCACCTCTGTCCGCCTATGGTACTCAGTTATAAAACCATCGCGCCAATCGTTTCTCTTGGTCGCACATCGAGCCCTGCCAGACGTCTGCAACACAACCAAAAACGTTGGAGATTTTAATGTTTTAGGACGGTCAGCCACCATAGTATTCACTCATTGCAGTGCTTATCTGTCGGATAGCATATACGCCCCACTAGTCTGCACACAACGAAAACGCCAAAGACAGCTGGCAAAGCCGTCCTAGTGGGCAAGATAGGATAACAACGACCCAGCTCTAGTCATCGCTAGCTGACAGAGGCAAAGCATGACATCCGAACCGTTTTTTTTTTGGAGCTCCCGAACTCATACAGAGATCCATCGTCGGAGTTTACCGCAGTAACGGAACAAGTAATGGTTATTTTGATCGGTAGCCAATCAACGACCAATGTCGCACGTCTGACATGGCTGCGCAGTGCTCTGCGTGCCTGCTCCAGATCAATACATCGATCGATCGATTTCTCATCCGATTGCCAATCTTTAGTCAACCCTCGGTTGTCTTGTTTTCTGTATGAACAATAATCTTAGCAGCTGCGAAGTTCAACTCCTGATCTGTTTCAAAGGTGTGGGCAGCCACTTGTGATAATTCATCACCCCATTGCACAGCCACCTTGTGCTCCTAATTGCATGATTGAGCATGCGCTCAGTCTGACCCTCGTAACTACAAAAGGACGGTTTAGGCACGGGATACTTTGAACCACACCCGACTGCTGCGCATGGTAACTCCGGGCTTGTGTGCAATTTCACTACGTAATACCGCAATATTCCGTTCGGTTGCCTCTGAGATGTATTTAATGTGACAGAACACGCCATATCCTCAATGATGTTTCTCTTTGGGTCCTCTGAGGACAAACACGTAGGGTTGGGCCTATAAATGCCTTCGGGCAACCGTTCCGTATGAATTCTTATGGAGTTATCGGGCCTTAGGTACCTTTTATGAATTGTTAAAGCGAATCTGTTAAAGCGCGTTCTCACACTGCTCCTGATGACTTTAGGCAGTCTTTTCTGGTTCCTGTAGAACCAGTTCTGCCGCTAGACTGGAGATTGGTGAGCCGATTAGAGTTTCCCTCATCTGCCCATATGTTTCTCCAGCAAAGGTTAAGTGGGGTTTTGGCGGAATTCGAACGGTCCCATGAGGTAGTCAATTTTGAGAAGACTTTGTATTTCGTCGATTACCCCTTCAGGTTTATTGCGCAAGACTTCGTGCGCCAAAGTGGGGGCAGATCGGTTGAATAAACTGCATACCGATTTCAGCGCAAGGACGTGGTAGCATAGAATGAATGGCGCCAAATGAAACCAATAGACAATGCTCTTGTCCGATTCTAAGGTCACCCAAAGGTTCACAGACCGAGCGTTTTACTGCGGCCAGATGTTGCTCTAAAAGACAGCCCTGTTTATGATTTGACTAGGTGGATATACTCAACACTGATATTTTTCCTGGGTAATCTGACTTGGCCGTTGTCTTTTTCGACGTGACGTCTTTGTTCTCATTCATCACCCCGGGCATCATGTATCAACCAACACTTACTCCAGAGTACGTGGAATCTGTCAATCACTGCCAACGGCCGTCTTCCTACCGGCTTTGACAAATTCGTTAGTTCGCGAAATAGCAGCTCGAATTTCCAAAACCAACCAGACCTTTGCCAGACTTCGGCCTTTAATGTGGTTGGGACCTTACAGGATCATCTTGACCACGCCTCTATGGGGCATAAAAGGCCGACTTCCCTATCAGAGCCCTCTCAGAAAGCTCCGCTTGATGAATTCTGCAGATGAGATGGCAAGAACGGATGCTAGACACTCAGTTTCCTGATTTCTCTGCATTTTTGGTCTATCTGGCCAACCCTTGCCGAAACGGCTTTTGATGGTAGCGCACTTACAGGTGCCGCTGATGACGACAGGGGCAACGCTGCATGTAAACTTTGAGGGTTTCGCTCATTCACTTCGGAATACAATCCGAAATCCTACGTGACTTGCACATAGTAGACCATGTTTAGGACTCTGATCGACTTTCATGAATAGAACTAAATCCACAGTAAAAACACCATAACTTATTCGTCAAACTCGAAGGAGACCACTTCCATTCGGGAAAAGTACAGGGGGACTTGCGGGTGCTTTGGACTATTGTGTAACATCGTTCTGACCGTCTCTGCGTACTTTCGTTCCAATGGCAGAAAAAAAGTTTTATTGACTGGAGTTCTGTCTGAGCATACCGACCAGCCAGGCGTTTGCCTCCCAGCTGTTACGTGTAACGCGTAGGATGCATTATTACCGTCTATTTAGGCCATTCCTACCTTAGTTGGTCAAGTGCTCCCTGTCGTGGTATGGCCACCCCCTGACAGATGAATGTTGGCTCTCGAAACATTCGTTTTCACGGACTAGCATTCCGAGTTAGGAAAATGCTTTAGCGGTCTCTCTTATTACCTGTCATTTTTTCCTTACTTTTGGGCATTGCGTCCACCAGCATCAGCCATTTCCCCATGTGTATGCTCTGTGAACGCGGTAGCCACATCTAGTCCACCACACAACCGACACCACTCCTCTGACCGGTCACACCAACACAACCTCACCCTCAGAGGCCATATGGTCTCAATCCCCAACACCCGGCCAAACCACAGGCCACGGCGAGCCGCTTGCAACTCCAAGGCACAGCACAATGGACTGACTTGTGGAGATACTAATAGACATTCCACCCGGTTGATGTCCACCTGGGTTCCAACCATCTGCAGCTATTCGTTTTTACTTAACAACAAACTGATCCAACCTACTCCATGGGCGACTTATATCTGGGGCTATAATCAGGCTCGTCTGACGTCTCCAAGCACATTGTGATGTGGATTATCAAACCCTTCCCCCAAACCACAAGCGCGATTTGACTGAGAACGTAATTAGCGATTACGGTGGGCGAGCTGCGATTGTGCCTCGCCTGACCGACGTCGATTGTGTCTGTTGCGATACCCATCCATGCGGAACAATCTAAGGCTACTGATCTCGCGTGCTTGATCAACTCTCGAGCTCCCAGGGACTATGCTTCGACACACATGACTTTCCGGATATGTGAAGCCCGTTTCATTTGAGCAGAAAATACAATACATGCGTGGCACACGTTGATGGGTTGAAAGGTCTGGTGTATCACCGCACAGTACCTATCCTTCGGCTTTCTGACAGTCTTGCCGGGGACCTGGTTATGTGCAGGTTTCTATACGCACGCAGTGGTTGTCTGTCGAGCACGGCGGTCGAACTACCGTCTAAGACACAATCAGCTAGTTCACGAAGAAGTTTCCTTATTATATGAGCTACTGTCTTTTTTCTTTGCTGACGTATATGTTTAACCCACTGCCGTCTTCTTTCTGCAGACAAGTATCGAAATGAATCACTAGCCATTTTTCCATGAAGTCATCTTACCTATGGCCAATGGCTGCACCGAACAGCCCGATAAAGCCTGCAAAGAGTTGAAAGGGTAGCCATATGAGGTCTTAACCCGAAGTCTTTTTTTTCTTTAACAGACAACTGCATAGTGAAGAAACGCTCGTGGAAAAGGAGGTGCCACCGGTGGATGTCTGACAACCTTCGATTTCCAACTCCCTGGTTGTGTACAAGCCTAAGATTAATAAGGATTAATAAATGCGATGCCCTGAACAGTCTTTTAGTCTACTTTTAATACTTTATATCCTGTACGTGGGGTTGATTTGGAACGCACTCCTAAGTGACTGGACACTCCCGATCTCTACCAGCAGTTGCGCTAGTAACCCATGTCCGATGGCCAACTTGCCGGAGTTTAAATCCTCAGGCTCCTGCCCGAGGAGGGGAGGGTTAGGTGACAGAAAATAGGCCGGAAATGGCTATTCCAGCGTCCCTTGTTCCTGTCAGTGACAATCTCTACTGAGTGCATGTAAATGTATGCCAGGAAATTCTGTGTCGATCATGGTTATAAACTTACCCGTAACCCTGCCTCCATTTTTCTGAACACCGTGTAGTCTTATGCATTTTAAAGGTGTACAGGAGGTCTCGGCTGCTTTATACGCTCAGTGCGAACGGTTTCTTAACGCCTTGCCCTTCGGGGACTGGACTGCAAGTAAGCGGTGGCGAGTCGGACTACCTACCAGCCCAGTGTTGTGATGGTGTTGTGGTTCATTAAACAATGTTACCTTGCCAAAGCGACCACAGTCTGCGACCGTTTATTCCGAAACCATCTAGTGGGCAGGAGTCCCAACTGCGGTGTTCCACGTCCGCCACCAGTAGGATCACGGAGCATATCACGGCTGGTGTAACTTGAAGTGCCTTGTCTTTCCGAGTTACAAAATCCCGAATTTTCATCATACCTCCGACTCACGCAACGCCAGAGGCGCGAAGAAATGACAGCGCCACCATAACTGTAGAAGCTCGGATGGGGGATGTGACCTGATAACCGTAATCAGGACCAATTTGCGTTTTTAAGGGGCGTCACCAGTTCGTGGCGCGTCCTCTATGTAGCTTAGTGGCGCCTCGGGTCCTTGGTGCCTGCTTCCGCAATGGCGATGTGGGTGTGAATGACCAGACCTCTGCTTCATTGGAGAACCAGTCAGCGTCCGCTTATCTATATTGGAGAAGTCGAATGTTTGCAGACACCTGCGGTTGACTGCCCTTTTGGGGCGGAAGACACTAGCGGAAATTGTAAGATTGTCTGGTCTCTTGCATTGGCCGACGTAGGACTTAACATACTGCACGAAGGAGGAGTTTGGTATGTACGAGAACCACGTTCGTCATTTACCCTCATCGACAACTGGGATAAATGAGCTTCTCAGGTCACGAGGTGTCCCGCACCGTCCTGAGGCCGCTGCAGTCCCGCTGCCCTGACCGTGCTGTGTGGGTTGTGCGCGATACTTGCTGGTCGCTCACACCGAGTGAAGTAACAAATCACTGCTCCGGGGTTTGTTTATAAACTTTGGGATATCTCACGAAGCAGCTTCAGGCACCTGGGTTCGAAGTTTGTGTGTGATTTCCAGGCACCCTGGTCAACCCTCCATTAGTGGAGGGTTCGTAGTTTAGATAGGACGCGGTCGGAAAATCTTTTTGACCAACCAACTTTGCGGTCCGCCTCGTACTGCTCTGGTTTCTGTGTATCCACGAAACTCCGCTTCGTTGCGCCAACCTGAACAGATTTAGGAATAAGACTGCTTCTTGGTGCCTTCAACGCATAATCTACATAGGCAAAAATGGGCAGAGTCCGCAGCGCGTGGCCTTCTAGCGGGTACTTTCCGGTTTGGTTACTTATTGCCCGAGAAACCTGGCGCCGACCCACTCGGGCGACAGAATCCGAAGTCGTCTTACCTCAATCACGACGAGGCCTCATGGCTGCGAAGAGGCAGCTAAAACATGCAAGACGCAAATCCCCCTTCGTGGCGAGCCCCAAAACTGAGCGCGACGATCACGGCGTTTGGTAGTCTCGGCCACTATTATCCCTGCCTCCTTGACCAGTCCCAGAAAGACTGGGAGGTTGCGGGCGGACGGAGGGACAGCGGCACCCGTGGGACTAGCAGTTACCGCGACCTCCCTGCCACCGCGCGCAAAGCTCGTGGAGTTCAGTGCTTCGGATGCCCCCCTCTCCCAGACTGCGCATCCCATCGTACCTCGAAAGCGACCTGCTCAGGTCCGCTTTGTAATCCTCGAACGACTCTGAAAGAATTGGAAATTCGACGTCTACACACAAAAGTCATCTACTTACACTCTCTACAGGTGTCCCACTACTACCAAGTGTTCGCTAATCCCTCATTCAGCCCCCCCCCCCCCTTAACAGAAAACCTCCGGGTTATCATATACGTCCGTGTTGCTTCACCCAGAAAGCGGTCATGCTGTGCCTGGTGCTGACTTGGATAATAACGAACGCATACTATGTTGCAGCAACAAAACATTTGGACAGTCCCGCCGTCCACGCCAAACAGAACCACTCCTCCGGACTGTTTCGCACCCGTCTAAGGCGAATAAGAGAAGTCTACCGCGCAAACTTATTGCAAGCACGTAAACCAAAAGAGTACAATGGAGAGAAAGAAGACGAATTTAGTTTTTGATGCGGTGGCTCGGATTCTATGGTTTCCAAATGACCCTGCCGCCCAAGAAAATGAGAATTCGGAGCATCCTTCAGTCACAGGGTCTAGCGCATTAACAGAAGTCATAGGAAGGCTGAAAAGATTTATAAAAATCTGGAAGTCTTGTATGAAAACAAATGCAAGAGTACGAGGCGGCAAAAATTCCGCTGTTTATTACACAAGAGGAGCGCTGCTAGCCGAATTGCTCTCCATTATCTCCAGTTTAGGCTTTTTGAGATCGCCTTCGGGACCTTCAACAGGCCTCTTCTTCTTGATGAGGTGCGTAACGTCACTGGTGGGAACGTTGTTTAGAGGTTTCGGGGGTGCTATATCTCCTTTAACGTCTTGGCAGGCTGAGCTGTCCGAGTTCTCCTTCTGCCTTTCTTCGACTTCCTTTATGAGTTGCGTGATCTCCTTTGTTTGCAATTCTAGCCTGTGGGCGTCAGCTTTACCTGAATCCGTTTCTGTTTCCTGTGCCTCCAAACTTGCAAGCAATTTAGATTTATGTTTATTGAGGTAGTCAAGTGATGTGGCAAAAGACGCGTTGGACGAATGAACGTTGTTTAACAAGGAGTACGTCACACCGAGTTGAAAATGAGTTTCCGCAATGAGTCTATCGTTCTCGCCTGCATGTTTCATTCTTATCTCGAGACATTCCTAGGAAATAAAATAGTGGGAAGAGTACACACCAAGAGATCGTTGATCGCTTGTTCATGGTCCTCCTTCTCGCAGCTGATTTCTGCGAGCTTCTCAAGACAATCAGCAACTTTTAATTGATGTTCGCTATCTGTATGCTTGCGGAAAAGTGCCTTAGCAACTTCGACAACTTCCCAGGCAAGCTGGAGAGTAGACACGTCCTCGTCGGCCTCCTTATTTTCGGGCAGATCATTCTCAGCAGCACAACTAGGCTCAGGTGCACCAGACTCCAAAGTTAAAAGAAAAACAAAGTACCTCAACGCGAACAGCATCAGAATCGTTGGCGACCTCACCATTTTCGGTTGTAGATCCTTCACGACTTTCCTGAACGACATTTCCAACCGGTAACGAGGCACCTTTCTCCCCATTCGTGTTCTCCGTGGCTCTGGTCTGGGTGTTTCCCTTAGCTTCCCCAGTCAACACCTCCGGGGGATTTTTAGCCTCAGGGGGATCGTCTTCTGTGTCTTCATCCACCTCGCCTATGTTTGCATAATTAGGGAAATACAGGACGTCCAGGACTTACTATCAGATTCATCCGATTCTGCGTTTCCGACAGCCTCGCTTAGGATATGGTTTTCTGACCTTGCGAGCTCCAACAGAGCCGTACCATACAAGAGATTAGGTGTGGCCAAGCTTTCGTGAAAATCTCCGTGTTCTGAAGCACTGATAAAGGAATTATGAGAAAAATAAATGATTTGGAAATGCTCACATCAACTCGCAGGCCTTCTGAAAATTCTCGACCGCACTACTAATCTCGAGGCAAATTAAATCCCGCTTCCCTTTAGCTATAAGTTCCTCTGCTGTGGGGGCAGATTCAACAGACTTCGCCGTCTCACCACCATCCAGAGGAGCCATTTTTAGAAGATTTATGTTTAAAATTCCCTTCTGATATCCCGCGTGTCCGGTCAGATTAGGATAGTCTTCAGTTCATATCAGGAACTCAAGATCTAGGGCGGCCTACTTTCCGCGAAGTGGTATGTTAGTCTTTTGTAATCGTATACAAATGCACTCAATCCCAACAAAGCACTGGGCAATCAAGAATAAACTCTGAAAATTGAAGTGCTACAACGGCGACTTCAAACATTGCAGGGCGCAGCTTCATACTTGGTGATATCTTAAGGGGAGGAGACAGTCGTCTTTACTCGGTTGAACGATTTAGAGACACCACTTGAAAAGATATCCCTAGACCCAAAACTCAGTTCCCAGTTGCGCACAGCACACTGCAGGGAAGGTTTACCTGCTAGGGGAACGACAGCAAAAATGTTTCAGAGAGAACGCCTCAGATGTTCGATTCTACCACGTCCACTTAGATTTAATTTGTCCCCTGTTCCCTTCACGTGGGTACAGCATATTCTGGCAGCGATTGACCGCTTCACACGATGGCCAATTGCCGTTCCCATCTCCGATACCTCTACATAACAAAATCCCCATAGATTTTCTGACGCAGTGGATTTCAAGTTTTAGTGTTCCAGCCACCCTTACAACTGACAGCGGGGATCAGTTTCAGTCTGGCCTCTTCCGTAAGTTCACTAGACTGCACGGATGTGCGCGCATCATAACCACGGGATACCACTCTGCCTCCAACGGTTTCGTGGAGCGTCTACACCGCCAACTCAAGTTTGCACTGATGTCCCACCCAGAACCAACTTCTTGGAGTGATAATCTCCCTCTCGTCCTTGTGGGCATCCGATTTTCTGTCAAGGAGGACATCCAATATACTGCCGTCAAACTTGTATACGGTATATCCCTCCGTCTGTCGGGCGAAGTTGTGCAGTATTCCACGGCGAACACCTACATCCCAAGCACCTTCGTACAGTAATCGAAGCAACGCTTGCATCAAATGCGTCCAACCTCCACTTGTCTGGCATCCAAATGTGTGTTTGCGCATGAGGACTTGGAGTTTAATCTTCGGGACATGACTTTTTAGAGTCAGAACCGAAATTTCAATGAACATTCGAGTCTAAGACAATCAACTACTGTGGAATAACCACGTAATTTCTACTGGGCGGTCGCCCCAAGGCAAAGCGATGCGACGCTGCGTCGTCCTTGCCTTCCGTATCGGCATCATGGGACGACTGCAATATCTGCCATAGGGCATCAACGATCGCCTGAGGAACCTGAGCCAGTCCCTTTAGAGAGACAAATTTGCCATAGTTGTCAGCGTATACGCCCCCGCATAACCAACTAAAAAGCCGTTGAGGCAGTCAGTTTAAGTCAGTTATTTAAGGGCATGAGGCCGTCGCCCTTGAGCTCCCTATTCATATTTAAAAAGCAGCAACATAATTGATTGCTACATCAGTAATTATGGAAATTCGAATGTTGTCGGTATGTGTGAGCTGGGCGCAAACTGCTGCCACTGGTGGAATCGTGATTATATGTACAGTAATTTCTTAGCAAATGAGCATCTAGCCTGCATTTAAAGTGCTCTACACTTTTGGAAACAACCAATACGTCAGGAAGTCCGTTCCATGATCTTGTAATTTTTTGGAAAATAGGCGTTCGGCTAGTCAGTCAGTCGGTGTATTTGAGGGAAATAGGCCGACGTATTCGAAATCCCAATTTGTAAATAAAAAATCGCTAAAATAGGCAAAATGTGAAGACATTACGGCATTAAGGGAATGCAGACACTGATTCACATAGGTCGCTGGTCTCATGGCTAAGAAGTCACATAGTCCGCTTGTTGCTGTAGCATATGTCTGTCAAGCCGACATTTAAATGTCTCCACAGATTGAGACGTGACATTCATCTCGGGCAGGTTATCCCACGGTTCCACGACACGGTTGGAGAAGAAATACTTGCTCACATCCGATCTACCCTGGGGCACACGCAGCTTGAAGGGATGTCCCCGGAGGTTAGTTGTATTGGCGAGTTGGGCTAGTTGGCCGGACATCTGTAAGTTTATGTACTCTTTTCAGCAGTTGATAATCCTTCTCGAGTCACGGTCACCAGGCTCGGACGGCATAAGCTAAATGAGACCGAACAAATGCCCGTGGTTATTTTTGAACAGCTCTTCATTGATCAGCACAAATTATCGCCTCAGAGCAAATAACACCCTATCGCGCGTCCGGCTATCCGTAGTCATCGCGAGGAGGATTCGAGAGAGAAGTTCATCTGGACGTTGATGACTTTCTTCTCCTCTACTTTTGAAATGGACTGTCCAATAATTTCCCAGAAAAGGAGCGTCCAGTCTGCAATTAAATGATTAAACAGCTTCCGAAAGAACCACTGCGTCAGGGAATCCGTTGCATACTCCAATGAACCTCTGCGAGAGGGCGTATCGTCAGATGTCTGTATGAGCCATCTGTAGGTTTTAGGGGTTATCACTCAGAAGGCCCGTTCCAGGCAATTCGGGGAGGTTGTCAAAGTCTAGGATTAACACGGCCTTTGACAATCAGATAGGCTTCAATGAGGTCGTCCCGAGGTTGCCTGTATTTGAGGGGAAACGGACTTAGTCCGGCCAGTCTGGTTTCGAAAGACAGGTGATCAACATTCTTAACCACCTTCGTGGTCATCGCCTATACTATTTTCAGCGGTTGATAATCCTTTCTGAACCGCGATCGCCAGGCCTGGACGGCATACTATAAGTGAGGCCGAACGAATGCCCTGTAGGTTTTTCCGAACGGCTATTTATTGATCTACATAAATTCTCGCGCCAGAGCAAACAACACCCGTATCGCGAGTCTGGCCGTCCTTTGACGCGGCGAAGACGGTTTAGGAGGGAACGGCATCAAGACGTCGAGGTCCTTATGTTCTTCAACATTAGGAAGGGACTGTCCATCAAGGAGGCATCGAAGGAATCATCCTCCTCACTCGTTCTTTTGATGCGGAGTCTTGGAGCCATAGATTTGTCCACATTAAAATTGAGGAACCAACGTGATGACCAACTGCCCAACCGGTTGAGTCTATCATGAGTCATTTTCTTAGAACGCTGTCCAATGCCTTCTTGAAATTTTTGTGGATGACATCGACCCCACCATACTCGTCCACTGAGTGATTCAACCGCTCGGTCGAGAGTAATAAGCTGGAACGGCATGTGTGGTTCTCTCAGAAGACGTGCTGGAGTCCTGGGAGGAAGTGACTCACCTCCAGGGCCTCCATCGCTGCCTTCTTAATTATAGTTTCCATTATTTTACAGCAAATACAGGTAAGACCGATGGTTTAATAGTATTTGGCAGTAGTGCGAGCCCCTCCCTTGTGTTTCGGGCAGATATTTACTGTCTTTCATTCAGATGGCAGCCTCCCTAATTCGAATGGCGAATGTAAGCTATGCGCTGGTGGTTTGGAACGTTCCTTTGCCAATTTTCTCAAGAACTTGCCCGGTCTTTTGTCCGGACCCGCCGACTTCGATTTTGACATTCTGCAGCCTTCTGGCCACGAAGGATGCCGGGAAAAACCGGATTCTAACACGGGATCGGCGGTCACAGCAGCAATTTTAGTATTTGGATGCTGAAGCTTTGTTTCCCTAATGAATACCGGGGCAAATGATCGTCCCAAGCGTTTAGCTTTCTTGCCGTTTTCAACGATTTCTACGCCATTGTCCTCCGTCGGTACTGCAACTTGGTCCTTGTAATTTAGTCGACTGTTAATATTGTGAAACAAAACCTGGGGTTTTCTGCAGTCTGTCGGGTAACTTTAGGTTTATAGTTCCTCTCCGATTGACATATGCATTTTTAAGGGCACCTCGTTGACGACGAAACTCCTTGAATTGTACTGATGACTCAGTTTCTCCGAAAATTTTATAATTACATTTTTCTTCCTTAAGTGTCTATTTAGGTTCCTAGTTGGTCGGGCAGGTCGATTAGTAGTTTTTGTATCTTAACGGGATAAAAGTGACGAGTCGGTTCAAGTGAAATCGTCTTAAATGATTTCCAGTCGTCCTGTAGATCCTTTTCGAGCAAACTGTCCCAATTCATCGGCATCAATTCTATCATCATCATGTTAAAATTTACTTTCCAGTTCTTTCGTTGGTTTTCCGTTCTCTTCTAGCATTGAAGGAAGAGGGAGTAATCCCGAAATAGCGTAATATGGTCACCCTTACCTAGAGGTGCACCTGAATATACTTCGCCAACGGAAAAAAATCTATAAGGACATGCACGCACACCTAGCAACTGGGCCGAAGATAAATAAGTTTGGTTGTCTTTGGGGACTTCAACGCCTGCGTCGGCACAGATCATACTGTCTGGAGAGGAGTGCTAGATCCTCGTCGTCTTGGCGTCTGCCTCTCCTGCGACGCTGTGCAAATCACAGAATGATCATAAGTAAAGCCTTATTCCGCCTCCCGATGCGGGAGATGGCAACCTAAGCGCACACTCGGTTGCGACACCAGCGCCTGCCGAACTATTACCTCGTCCGTAGGCTAGACCAGAAGGACGTGCTGGTGACCAGGCGGTCCCGGGTGTCGACGGATGGTCTGACCATCGCCTCGTCATCTTGAAGATGAGGATTCTCCCTCAGCCACGCAGTAGACCTCAAGGTCGCCGCCGACGCGAACGTTTCCCTATAGAACCGGTGGTGTCAACGCCAACGTCAGGACTGGTTCGAGGACAATGACGTCGCCATCACCAATCTGCTCGCCGAGAAGGACCGGTTACACAAAGCCTACGTTAACCGCCTTACCGACGCAAACGAAACAGCCTTCTGCCGAAGTCGCCGCCTTGTGCAGCAGCGGCTGCGGGAAATGTAAGAAGTCCGAGAATATTCATGGATACGCGGACCGCAACGAATACATGAACTTATTCGCTGCTAACACGACTGTCTACGGCCCCACAACCAAAGTAACCGCTCCTCTTTCCAGCGCCAACGGAACTGCCCTATTCACCGATAAAGCACAGATTCTAAATCACCGGGCCAAGTATTTCACGGGCGTTCTCAGCCGCCGCTCCACTATCACCGAAGCCGCCATCGACTGACTACCTCAAACGGAGACCAACGCTTACCAAGACCTTCCACCCTCTATCCATGAAACTATCAGGACAGTGCATCAACTCTCAGCGGAGAAGCATCTAGATCATATGTAATCTTGCTGGGTTCTACAACCATGGCACCCTCCAGATTATGAATCACATAAGTGCATATTTCCGGGAGATCTGGCATCAAGGATAAGTTCCTTTAAGTGTCTCAGGAACAGCACAAGTGTCCTTCTCTATAAGTGGAAAGTGGAGCGCCAAATCTGTGATAAAAACAGAGCAACCTCGATGCTCAACATAAGCAGAAAAATCTTCGTTCGCGTTCTCCTCCATCGCATTAACAGCCATCGGGAACGGGGACTCCTGCTGAGAAGGCAGTGCGACTTCTGCCGTTATCGCGGTACCACAAACATGATTTTCGCCTCCCGCCATCTGTAAGAGGAATGTCGGGAGATGTTGATCCATCTCTTCTCTGCCTTAGTGAATCTGACGAAAGCCCTTAACAAGGTGAATCACGGCCTTGGAGAATCATGCAGAAATTCGACTGTCCCTAGCGATTAACTCGCATGGGGCCTCATTTCAACGATGGCGTGATGACACGCGTCACGTACAGTGGAATCACCTCAGAAGCATAAGCAATGAGCAACGGTGTGATGCAGGGCTGCGTCCTTGCGCCTATCGTCTTTGGTCCCATGTTACCTGCCATGTCAATGAACGCCTACCGCGACGAAATCCCCAGGATCCGCATCGTCTAGAGCATGGCCGGTCAACTCTCCAATCATCAGCGAATACTCTTCCAGTCACGTGAATCCACAATATTCGTACAGGAACCTCTCTTCGCCAACGATTGCGCTCTCAACGCAACCAAACGGGGTCATGCCAAAGTGCATGAACCAATTCGATGCCGCCTACGACAATTTCGTCCGGATCATCAGGACGTAGAAAACTATTGTTATGCACCACCCCGCACAAAACGCTTCCTACAGTGCACCTCACATCAATGCGAACACCGCTCAAATACAAACAGATTACATGCCAGGATCTCGGCCCGATGTTAATAACTATCGGTGCGTGCACAAAACGCCG
>CACRXP010000409.1:379241-414155 GCA_902702965.1 Spirometra erinaceieuropaei | reverse complement strand
ATGGCGTTAGGTTCAGTTGTCTAGGGTTAAAGTACAAAATATTAAACAATAAGTTTACTGTTTCATTGTGCAGCTATTCCAAATGTAAATTTCTGTCTGATCTTCCGCAATTATGCTTATCCTTTACGCACATCAAGTCTATCATTAAGATTCCTTCAAGATACTACGTCATTGTCTTAATTTAAGCTATCCATCGTCGGGGGAAACTGAATTTTACTACTTTTTATGGCCTTGACGGTTTTATCCAAACTACTGGTGCGTACAATAATGGAATAGTCATTGCTCATGTTTACAAAAGTTCCGCTTTCTTATTTTAGTCTGCTGACGCAATGGAACTTTTGTTATTATCCGTCCTCGGCCCAACACTGCGTTGCACTTGGAATCTTGTACCCTCAGAAGTTGCTTTCATTACAACGGTTCGTATTTCTATCATGCAATGCTTGTTTTTTTTAATGAAGCAGTTTTTAATATTAAGTTCTACCGTGTACACTAACTGACCAAATCAGCCGGGCTACTTTGGTCATTTTATGTTCATTCAGAAGTTTTTTAAATGCAAGTTAAATTATTTTCTGCAGTGATTTTTGCACCCAAATTAATGTCAGGCCAGTTCACCAGTGCGGGCTGGGCGATGGTATTCTGAATTCGCATTAGCAGACAACAATTAAAACATATTTCTTAAATTCGGAAGTTTTCAGCACATGTAAACTGCAGCAGAACCTGTAACGGATGTTTGAGTGTGTTTATATATCTGGTACTCAGATTCTCTTCGATTGTCTGCCGTCTGCTCATTGAGTAAGGCATTTCTTAAAGAATAGCACGAAAAGGGTACATATTTTGGCCAGATATTTTTACTGACAAAATACTGTACCCGCCATTGTTTGCAGCCTTTAAGTGGTCTTTTTGTATTGTAAAGATGGATGAGTCCACTGCAAACTACGTTTTGTGGGCAAAGAACTTCCATGATCTCAGCAAATTAAACTAAGGAATAATAGACTTATTTATTCGCGTGTTTATTCACCCACCCGGTCCTACTTTATCTAAGAAAGATTATGCACAATCGTGTCCACAGGATGTTTCTTCTGAAAATGGACATTTGACGCATTGGGTATTAATCATATAAGAAGTCGCCATTTTAAGCGGAATTGGCGAGTTGTGTTGTCCATTTCTTATTTACATTTCTCTCGCTTAACATCCAATGTCCTGTGGATAATTCGTGTCTTTAGCAAGTGGAAGACATCTCCTCAAGAACGTTACTTGCTAAGCCATTACTGCAAAAGAAGCTCTTATTTTTGAGAAAGTCGCACGTTCGTCTGGGACGGCAACCTGTTGGACGTGGCTTGTGTGCAAGTAAGAGGACATTGTGGCACAAATATTCTGCTGATCTCCTTATCTTTAAAGGGGATTTTGCGGAATGTTTCTGAAATTTTTTCAGTTTTGGGCTAGTCGCTTATTCTCATAAGTTCGTGCCAGTGTGCATCCGGTCCAAAAAGCTGACAGCAGAATAACTTTTGTACATGTCTTGCCTTGGTTTTTTTCTAGAGACACTTTCCAGCCTCTTTGGTAGCTGCCTTTTAAAATACATGGTTTATGACTAGAATTTAACAGCGCAAATTGAAATAGGGTTGGGATAACACATTGACGACATTGCACTTTCGAAATTAAGAGGAGTGGCAGGTAGGGAATTAAATTCCCGGCTCCCGGTGGATCCTCGTAGCTGAGATGGTTAACGCGCTAGTTGTAACCAAGCCTCACCCTTTCTGTCGTGGATTCGAATCACAACGAGGCCTCTTAGTTTTTTTACAATTGGTTCAGATTAATAAATCCATGGTGTTACCCACTAGGCTTTCTTGACGACTCCTTTAAATAAACTGTGGAGTGTTTAGCGTTTAAGTGTCGCAAGTAAGCACTTATTTGCCCTAACCCCACTGACAACTTAGTTAAATTCGTATTGGACTTTATGCCAGTCTTTGACTTCTGTGTGCGGGACATGTCGAACCAAACTATGAAAGTATTCACGAAGAAGTCCATTTTTAGCAAAGTGCCTATTCTCCACATTCCTTTGGCTTTAAGCGAAGGCCGAATGCAGCGTCCTCCGGAAATATAAGCCAGTTACCGTTAAAGACTACAACCATGGAATGTTTCACTGATGTATGACAGTTGGACCATCGTTAACGATGGTGTCTGTCGTGCGTCCCACGGCGCGGTGACGATGGCTTGTGTTGCATCTACCGCACTCTTTTCACTCTCACCTGCCTGAGGCCAGTGTCAAGAGGAACGTAGACAGGATCATGCACGCTGGCTGGCGGGGTTGATCAGACTCTTTATGCGTGCCACACCCGGTCCGCGCACGACGGGCCAAATTTTTTGTGCAAAGAATAATGGGCGAATCTGCTCCCAACTGAGTGGGAGTGCCGTGGAGGCCATGTTAGAGGAACCATTTTAGCCTGATTCTCCGTCATGAGAGGACTGAGTTATCCTGTCAGTTGGTAGCCTTTCCAACCGCGGCTTTTAGAAGATTGTGCCAGTTTAAAAGAGTGTCAGGTTGTCTACAGCGTTTAATGCCGTGAGTACACAGTCACAAGAGTCAGTCACAGTCTCTATTTCTTCTCGCAGTCACCAGCTCACTCTCGGAGCAGGTCGGCCATCTAACGTTGAGAATTGGGCGCAAGTGGCCGGCGCGGCGTGGGACTGCACTTATGCGTGCTAGGACACCCCCCTATATAGCTTTCTTTATGGGCACACCGTCCGAATAACGTGTGCCGTACCCAAATCTGCTCCTCGTGTTGGTCCAACGCATATCCCACGTGGCCCGTTGTCAGTGATATACATATAATCAGCTCGATCGCCGTGAATGGCAGTGTCCACTGTTTACTCCACAGTAGAGTGAATTTAGGGACAGTTACTTGCGCTTGACATCTTTTATAGTGACAGTAGACTCGCGCAGCATCCACCGCACTCCCTCTTTCCGGATCCTGGATCCGGTGTAAAGAGAGAGGGGATGGTCGGAGGCAGGGAGGGCATAGGTGGTTGGCACGGACAAAACTCGCATCTAAGCTTGCCGCCACATCCCTCATCCACAAGAAAAAAGAGGGCGGGAACTCGGAGCCCATTGGGTGGGACCGCTATAGAAGCCACATTAAAAGAAGACATTGCAGCCTGGCACTCAGTTCCTTAATCGGCCACTCCCCACAAGCACACACTGGGCTGACTGAGAGGTCCGAGTTACCCTCTCAATAGGCAACCTTCCAAACCGCCGTGATAGTCACAAGCGCGTCATACTGTTTAAAGTGGGGAATTATGTGCTGAGTGTTGGCCTTTCTCACTCCTCCCTATCCTGTGCATCAGTCCACTGTCCGAGCTAACTAAATGATGCTGAGATTGGGAAAGGTGACTGACAGAGCTAAGAGCAACTTGACTGCGCACGCCACAAACGCGACCTGGGCCCCATACACACACCAGGACTTCACCCACATAGGGGATGAATGGCATGGATCTTACATGCACCAGAGGAGCCGCGAGGAGAAAGGGACTTAAGGGTACATTGTCCATTTACTTGAGAGAGACCGATTATGTGAGATGTTGGAGGTGTTCATTTGTGGTGTATGTGTTTGTGGAGGATGTGGTGATGCGGTCGTGTTTGCGAGGGCAGTGCTGTCAATTAAGGTTCTCCATTCTCTGTGCGATGGATTCCCAAATGACCGACCAGGCGGATGTGCGATGCAGCCTATGCAGCCTATCCATGTGTGTGGACAATGTGAAAAGCAAAGGCGTATGGGGTGAATGCATGTGGGGCTCCTGGCGCTGGTGCGCCGGTGACAGTGCGATGGATCCGCAAGTAACCGATCAGGCCGATGTGTGATGTGAATGTGCAATCGCAATAACGACAGGTCGGAACCGAGTCCACATCCCCGAAGGTGGGCGTGAGGATGATTATGATGATGACGACGACGATGATGATGATGAGGAGGAGGAGGAGGAGGAGGAGGAGGGGAGGGTGGGGGGGAGGAGGAGGAGGAGGGAGGGAGGGAGGGTATTTGGAGCTTTTTGACCAGTGGCGGGAGTGAGAGCTGAGGTAGCCATCGCTGCGAAGGTTGTGGCAGGGCTGATAGAGATGACGATGACCGACGGTGGCGGGGCATAAGATTGTGATCATCGGTGTTGGGGGTGGTCGTCGTCCTGGGCGCCGTTGGGAATGGAGCACGGGCGGTCGGGGAGGCAGCATTTGGGGTTTCCGGGCTGTTGGTGAACTGGGTATGGAGATGTCTGATGAGGCCGATCCACGCGCAGAATGTTCGTTGACAAGGCAAGCATGTTAGGATGGATTGGACGTTTGACGTTGTTGGCAAGGGGCACCTGAGACCTGCGAGCTCCCGTCTTGGCTTTGGCACCGGCGATCTGATGGACACGAAAATGTTCGAAGAAGAGACACTTTACGACAGATTAGACAGGAATAGAAAACCAAAAAACTATGCTCCAAAATTGGCACCGGTATGGGCAGAATGCCGCAGTCTATGGGAAGCTGTTAGCCAACAGGCTGTTTGCAATCAGGCTACGCGGACCGGTCCTATGCGCACAGAAGAACTTCATACAGGTCCCACAGTTGCCATGATTCAAAGCCACCAAGCCAGCCACCCGCATGTAATTACCTTCGCCGGGACCCACCTTCGCCCTGGCGCCGACTGGAATTGTGGTGCTTCACTCTCCCCCTCACCTCGCCCCTCCAAACCCGAGCTACAGCTTAATTATCTACTTGCCCGCATCATTTAATTCACTATTTCAATAGCCATATAAATGTACAGGCCTGAACAATTTTACAATGGGAATTTGCGCAATTCTAAAACAATAAGAGTTACCAGGAATTATGTAAAGGTTCGATAGGGCCTAATTACCGGCATGATAAGGATGCTCACTCTATCCTCCCAATTTTATCCCATGTTTACTAATTTATTCTCTTTCTAACCGACTGCAATGAGCAAAGTAAAATATGGTAGGCGGTCTTCTGCGATCAGTCGCATATCGTCTGAATAGTAAATGACATGCAATCTGACTTTCCCTCATACTAAGCTTTAGTACGCCGCTGGTTTAAAGACCCACGACGGGTGATATCCATCTCACTCCGTGAATCGGATTTATCTAAAAGTATACAGGTCGGATGGGCGAACTTGAAAAGACCGTTTGACTGGAGCTTCGATGAAATTTCCAGAACAAAATCTTGATTCCAACTTTACTCCCAAGATAATTAAATGCACCAGGAACAGGACATCGCGACAGATGAGTGATGTGTAGGAATCCACCCATTACTCGACCAGTTAAGTCCAGTCAAACCAGGCCGAGATACAGTCGTTTCCACCTTCCTTGGAGCCTTCGTCTGGAATCTAAACTGGCGTCCGTATATTGGTGATCAATCACTTCTTTAATAATGATGACAGAAAAAGTACAAGTGAAGTAGATATTGTCAGATGACCGTCTTCAGGAAATATACAAACATCCTGTCTCATGCGGCGTTTTAACCACTGGGCCCTTGGAATATGTTAAGCGTCTGTAGCAAGCTTTTAATTCCTTCAGCTTGCCGCTTATCATTGTTTCACGTGGGAGTAGTTCTAGTCAATCTCGATGAAGCCTTTTTGCCATTCAACAGGGCGAATCGCTAGCCTAAGACTATTTATATTGTTAACAGATATCGCATTGTAGGCCAATAACTTCAAGAATGATAGATGATCTTTTCAACCCCTGGAGCCCGAACCCATGACATGATGGTTAGAAGTCCAATATTCGTGTTCGAAACCGGCAGGACAACGAGCCCGTGGCTCATTAGTTAGAGCGTTGGACTTCCAACCAACGGGTCGTGGGTTCGAGCTCCAGGGCTGCGAAAAGCTGAATAGGAGTATGGCTGATTGATGACCGCCAGTAAGCCAGAAAGGCTATTCCGGTTTCTCTTGTCTTTGCCGACAATTTCATTTCACTAACAATTTTGGTTAATTTAACGTAGACTAACTCACCGCCTGCAAGTTGACGCAACTCGACCGATTTCGTGAGAATTTTGTCTTAAAGACGATTAAAATTTGAAAAATGTGTTAATTAGGAAGATTCCTAAATGCACAAAAGAGCTTAGAAACAGAGTACTCTTTGTTTTCCGAGTGACAACGTGGAGCTTTAATTGGGCTACAAAGAGCAGTTACATTTATCTGCAAATGACGACATAGGTCGCGCAGTCACTTCCGGGATATGGCAGACTATCTTCTCGTCAACCATCCAACTGTTTTATTAAAAACACGCAAATAAGCTCAAATTCTGCCTCCCACCGACCTCTGGTCAAACACTGATAAGTACCTGAGTTGCCTTCTAGCCGCGCAGGTAGACTTGAAACGCTGATCATGTTCGCTGACTTGAAAGTCCAGCCTGAACTTTAGGGTGAAGATAGATCACGAGATTGAATTCTGATTGGTCTTCTCTTGTTTGCCTGCCTGCCTTTGTGCAAGTTAATGTTTTTGGTGCAACGATCATAACGGTACATAGCGTCCCTTTCTATAAAACAAAATGATAATCATTCTTTTTGTGGTTCTCTTTGATTTATTATGCGTTCGTGTAACGCCTAGGTTAATCTAGAATTGCCATTTCCCTATGACAACACCGAATTAGGGTTCGTGAATTACTGTCGCCTGTTGTCTGTGTATCTTCTTTGATTGGAGGTTTGCAAAGTGAATGACAGTTAAATCATTTAGTTGTCGCATCTCCTCGAAAAAGAACGAAATTACTGACACTTTCAACGGTTGATAAATAGAATGTTCATCGATTCGTGCTTGTAAAACCCGCACAAATGGCCGACTGTCTAGAAGCAACCAATACAGTTAGAAAGTTTGGAAGCAATTGACGCATTCTAATCAATTATAGCTTTTCGAAAGAGAGAAGCCTGTCAGCCGGATGACCACTCAGCTCATTGTTGAGCAAATTGGTGGGATATTTCACGCCTGATCTGAAACCCTCCAGCATTAGCATTCTCAATATCTCATTATTTTTACTTTCAGATCGTCTTTGTCGGTTATCTTCTTGGAGCTCCATTGTGGGGAAAATTTTCGGACAAGTACGGGCGAAAAACGGTATTCCTTCCAGGCATCTGAAATACTTTTTCTCAAGAAAATTTGTCTATTTATATTTGAAATCATTATATCATCTATGCATTTCTTGCGCGCTCTGCCTCCTTCACCCATACTTGTCTTTTTCATCTTTTATTTCTTCGGTCCCTAGTTTATTGAGTGACAGTCCTTAAATGTGTTTCCTCAGGTGGAACTCCAAAGACCAAGCAGAAAGACAACGTTTTTTCAAATATGCTCCACCTAAGCTATAACAGGCGCTTTGTCTATCAATTTCGTTGGCTCCTTGACCTGCAATACAGCGAGCAGAAAGAACGGAGATCTGTTTAGTTCTCGGACCTCTGTGTTTCAAAAAACCGAAAAAATAAAGCCTTACCGAAGTGAATTAGCCAGCAATTAAAGTTCCATGTGAAATAAAGATATCGTCGGTTTACCGGCTGACATAATTCACCCTCTGTTGAAGTCTGGCATGCACTCGACCCTCAGAAGTTTTGCAAAGCTGGACTCTACTGTAGTGGCAAATCTGGTCTCAAGAATAATCAAAAGTATAACTGGTTTCTGAACCGTCAAAGTAGCCCCTCATCAGTGGACAGCCTTACGAATAGATCAAGTACATTACGATGAGGTACCCACTCTCCAGCTTGATCGCTCTACCTCGTCAACGGCCAGCAAGATTTCGAATTTCGGCTGAACTTCAGGGCTCGTTATTCCGATTAAATATTCGCTCTCGTAGAAATAAAATGCACGTTAAACCTCTAAGAGTACTGTGTTACAGCGGAATCTCAAAGTAACAGTGAAAGCGGACATGAAAAAACAGCTTCCTCTTGACACTTTTTGCGCTGTTATCGGGGTACTATAGCTCGCCTGGAGTAGAAAGGCCATAAATGCCAGATAAATATTGAGCTTTCAAAGTGGCCATCTCCCGTCGGCTAAGAACATTTGCATCTAATCGTTTTCTCGCAGGAGTGAAATTCACTAACAATTGCGTCTCCGTTACATCTTCATGGACAATAGATATTCGTCCATAACATTTACATAGTCTCGATTTTGGATAACGAGAGGATTTATTACGGCAGACTATGGAAGATGGGGATCTTGCGAGGCCAGCATAAGGGGTGATTTCGACTAACCAAGACTACCGAATTCCAGCCGTGCGCTTTGCCTGACAAGTCCCAAATTTCCAATAATCTGACGTAAGAAGTGTTCTGCCTGTTGGAATTACGGACAGGCCTCGGACGCCGTTATCAACCGTCTGCCTGTAATTGATATGTTTCCCAATCTCAACGGAAACATTGCACCCACTAGTATAAGTCTTACTTGCGATCATGAAAAAAGGCCAGTATATATTAATAAGCACGTCATTCAGGCTCGCTGGGAATAGTTCAGCTGACAGAGCAACAGGCATTAATTCGGGTGGTCGGCGATTCGATTGCATCACAGAGTACACGTTTTGGCTGCGTGAGTTCCACATTTGTGCTGATTCCCAAACTGCTCTTGTCGAGTGATGTAAGCTCTTGGTGAACCCATCATAACTAGCATCATAAAGCCGGCCGTTGCGAATGTCATCTCTTAAACTAAGGGGGTTCTCCATGCAACCTCTCGATTATCACCAGCGCTCGAGGTTGATGGAATTCGTAAGTTGGTCCCGCGTGGTGTGCTTGAGTCGCCGAGCTTCAGTAATCATTGGCCGAAGCCCTTAAGCACACTGTCAAATGGGAGACCATAACTGAGTGCAATCATTGAACACAATCTCCACTCGGTAGAAATGCTCTGTAATGATTGATCTTGCAACGCCATCCCACTTTTTATTTGACGGAACATTTTAGGTTTTCGGTCAATGTTTGGTGTGTTTTGGCGCCTAATGTCCTTAATGAAACCGCTCTATTATTTACGATGCCTGTGGCGATGGGTGCAGTTATACTGTGTCAGTGGAACTCAACAATAACTGACGACTTACCTGTAGGAACGCCAGTTACCGACGCGGAGACTACACCCAAACTCTCTTATAATAATAAGTTGACGACATTAGGCCTGTGTGGGAATGAAGATGCTAGGTTGAGACATCTGGAAGGCTCAATAACTGACGCCTAAGGTGCAGTTTTAGGATGCCAGTTTAATCGACCGACGCGTCAATCCTCCGGGCCTACTGGATTTTAGAAGCAGGGTAAGGTAACTGCTGTGTAGTTAACGCGTCCGGCGGTGAGCTCCAGTATTGATGATCTAACTAACACCCTCTTCGTTACTAGGTCGCTAATCGATCATTAGGCCAAAAAACTGCCCCCAGGTTCAGTTAGTCCGCCCCGGCGTGATAATTACGCCATGTAACCAAACCATTACCACCACCCCCGTAGAGGGCAAACGAGTAGGCGCAATGATGCCAGTGACTGTAAAGGCCGAACTGTGCCATTTACTTTCTAACTGATAATTTTCTCTCCGAGTCGTTGTTTTGCAGTCTACAGCTATTGCAGGCGTCGGGCTGTCGTTTTATCATTTAGTACTTTCATATAACCTTGCCATTTATTTTCGTCCCAGAGATCTCTGTGTGTTTTATACTCAAGTGCCCAACTTTCGCTCAGGCGCTTTTTATTGCTTTCCTGAAACCTTGCTATTCATTTATCAGCGCTCAAATCTGTTCAACCCGAAACACTAATTTGCTCTTTATCCGTGAGCGTAAACGTGGGTATGATATGTCGCAAAACTGCGTCTACCCCTCAATCCTGCAGATGGTTAACTTTCGCTAATGCAGGAGAAGACAGCACGTAAAAATCTTGTCATTCTAATTGAACTAAGAACTGGGTGCGCAGACCAGCGTGTTTTATCCGTCAAATAAAATGACGTCGGAAGTGGTGCTAGCGGCAAACCACGTGAACGTTTCTTCAGGCGAATCATTTCTGAGTTATTCATGTGGAACACTGCCTTAACACTATAAAGGGTACATTTAAAAACACAAACGGGATTTCTCGGTTGTCTATTTTCCTCCTGTATGGGAGAATAATGTCGGTGAAACTGACGACAACCTGCTAGGCTTTCCTGACTCTTCGTGGCAGTCCTCACGAAACTGATGTTTAGTTGAAAGCTAGACGCTCAGAATTCTCCAAGATGGAAGGGATTTCGAGCGTTTTGAGGGGAGTCGACCAGATAATGGGTTTCGTTTCCCCTAATTCGTTCAGTTTTATACCGCTGGGTACGAATAGATGTTCTCCATGTGTAGAACACGGGTCGCTGGGCACCAAAAGTAGCAACCACATACTGCCCTACTCTACCGGCTATTTCGTCCTCTAACGAACGAGCTCACTTGCGACAGTTTGAACCTCCATTATAGTTAGATACTATTACCGAGGTCTTCAAAAGTTTTACTTGCGATGTATGGAGAGTGCATATCAGTTTGATGTACTTTGCTAGCACAGCAACGCCCTTGCTGTATGCTGCGTGTAATGGAGAACCGATAACTCTAGGAATCAGTCGCCAGACAATAGCCCTTCTCCGAAAGTCCATTTACGTGAGATCTGGGACAAATTGAAGACTCCTGCGTTTTACGCCATAAAAAAAACAATTAACCTTTTTGTCAATTTAAAGCTAGTTTAACACTTTAGCATTGTCGAGAATTTTTAAATCGAAAAGCTTCTGAGGAGTTACGCTTCGTAGACAAACTTATGTGGTAACAGGCCTAATTCCCCCCTCCCTCTATCTTTCCAACTATTTTTATTGCTCAACGTACATTCCGTTTGATCAAAGCTTTGGTTCAATTACAGTACAGCCGAGCATTTACATTATCACCATCGGGAACAGACTGGAAATTTGAAGCAACTTCGAAAGCACGACTATCGCCTGTTGACTTAAGCAGAGGCTTCCCGGTAGCAGATGGTGAAACATCCTCAAAGGGTGTGTCTACTTCGGAGTCATCCGATAAACTAAAGGAGGCCTAACATGCAATAATATTATCTTTAGGATTGGCATGTAGGCGACTCGACAGGCCAGTGTTGAATGGTAGGGCGTTCACCCCCTCCCCACCCCCACAACGACCTGGGCTGTATATGCACTGGACCATAACGGCAGCCTGATTGGCTCACGCCATGCGTTAAACAGGCCGCTCAGAGTCCACGTGGGATCATGACTACGGGCACACGTGGGGTAGGGGGAGGGGGAATTGTGACATGCCCACATGTAGACCTCAGTGCCGCATCAGCCCTCTGCCCCCCAATCCCAGCACTAGCTGGTTGACAGCTTCTAACAGTCCACCAGGGCATGGGAGAGGAGAGATTGAGGCGGACACGGGGAATGCAACACCATAACAAATCAGCAGACGGCCAGACAAGTCAGTGGTGTACTGTATGGGTTCAAATGACCTCAATGTGATATCGTGAATATTACACTCCGTAAAATCAGGGTATCATTCGTCGTCGCCCCATTTATGACTCGAGACCTTCGAGAGAAACCAGTGATTATGATTTTACTGTTTCACGGATTGTCCGTTCTTACCACAATTTTTCACGATGCTATTAACAGTGAAACCCGATCAACGGATTTCAGTTCATTGCTTACAAGCTGGACAAGTAAACACTAAACGTGATATTGAAAACCGCGCAAGCAGCCTTCCTTTTTTCTGAAGTAACTAAAACCTACTCCTAGTTTTGACCTACAATAAAATATAATTTATTACTCAAACGGAGTCGTGTTCCTTCTTCGAACAGCATCTGTCAACCTGCCTTAAAGATAGTTTCAAGCCCCCGGCAACAGACGGTCGTTCAAGGCAGTTGGTTATGTCGACAGGAGCACCATGTTGTACTAGAGTGTAAAGGGGACCGACCGACTTTTAGGTAACAGTAAGTCGTAACCGCCATTCTTAATTTCAAATTTTCTTCAGAAAATCACGTGCTGTCTAAGATTGCGTTCAGTAAGCTGCAGCTTTCACCTAACTTGGCTGTTTGCCACCAAATTCAGCAAGGTATTTTTTTTAAATTTTGTATTGCACAAATTCCGTTTCCCTGTTGTTGCATACAGCCTAAACTTCCCGCACCTCATTTCTTCTCTCCTCAGTGCCTTCTAACGGTCCTTTCACTCATCGCCTACTTTGGACTTCTGACAACGCTCAGCCCCTCCTTCGTCTGGATTCTTATCCTGCGAGGCATCGTGGGCTTCAACATCGGCGGTGGGAGCAGTAGGCAAGTTGTCGTCCCTTTATGCCGAATTTTTATTGCCCCGTGTACTAAGTGGATACTAGTGAATGTGCGCTGTCAACCTTAGTGGTAGTCCTGTATGGACATAATCTGCTAGGTTTCTGTCTCCACACATAATGTTTTTGCAGCAATATCTATTTGACCTAACTGAGTGAACACTCTTTTATCTGCATCGTTTTACTGGCAAAAATGCCACATAAGAGCCAGTGTTTGGCTCGGAAAAATGAATTTACTGTCCAATGGTTAGCCACATTTCAAATTCTTTGCTATTGGAATAAGGCACTCGGAGAAATGCCATCGAGACGGACAGGACCGCCTAAAACTGTCCTTTCTGGCTTATTTGCTTGCATCAGCCAGTCAAAGCCCAAACCCTGCAACGGTTCTAACTAGGCCGCTTCAAGCCAAAAGTGACTGCATGTATTCCGTCTTGCAATCGGGCCAAAATGGCTAACGTCACTTTCTTCTATTGCTTGTGAGCTGCGCCTGTGGAATGGTTCATTATGTAGGCCTGTGGAACCTGCACATACTTAACTCTGCTTGCGTGGGTATGAGAGAGAAAACAAAAACACGCTACGGAAGTAGGCTGATGAAAGCCAGGGACGCTTACACTGCATTAGTTTTCGGCTTCATTATGCCCTCTTTGCGCAAGCATACCTCCGAATAACATGTCATGCCGAAAACAGAACTCAGACCCCTTTGATAGGCTACACATGAGGTCTGCAAGATGGTCTGCCAACACTAGTGAAACGGATATTTTGTCATTACTTGATTACCAATCCGTCCTTTCCAGGTCCGACCTAATGACTGTTCCTAAGGAGGACAATTAGACTTCAGTCAGCACTCCAAATTTTTTAATATTTATACTAGACGTGATATTCTGTAAGAACCAGATTAGCATCATTATCGCGAATTACGCGGCAGCAACAATACCCTTCTGCCACTCCTCATCGATTTCTGGTTTGTGGTCTATCCGGTTAAGTGACTACCTGAACCACCACCTGTGTACATCACATTCACATAAAATAACGGGCGCAATGTGGTACGGAACGTTCAGTCCGCTGTAGGACGTAACTGTGCGTTGAAAGCCGTGGCTCGGAGGGCTACCATCTGACTGAATAAGTTAGTCCTCCTCTTAAGACAGAGCGGAAGACTGCAATGGCTCCTTTGTGTAGCTTCTATGACACACGCACTCAGCTGTAATCCGAGCCGTCCCCGTTCGTTGTTTGTGTACAGACCTGTTCCAGACGTGTGTGGCACGCGCAGATGAGCTGCTTTGCTCTGTCAGCCGACTGCACCCGATTCCATCTCCGGTGTTCTTGACTCCGTCTTGATACCAGGCTCAGCTGGATGAGGGAGTGCGACAGATGCATTGAAGGCTACTATAAACTCACGTGCAAGTCACCGTCCCTGCGCTCACCCCTGCTGTGGAGCACAACAGTGACATCTTCAGACACGACACCCGAGCTGTCAGATAGGCCTGATCATCTTGGGGTTTCTGCCCTTTCCTGCTCCGAGCTTTCAGAATTTTCAGTGTGTCCCCACGCAGCAAATATACATGTGGATCCCATGAGGAAATGGACCACGTCCCGGGGAGAAATTTCACATGGCTTCACGATCACCCTCTGTAATTTTAACAGCATACCGCCAAGCGCAACATATGTCCCGGAATACGTGTTTAGAGCCTCGGAAGGGAACAATTACAGGGTTTCCGTACATTTTCCAGCAACCGTTAGTTCGCTGCCCAATTTGAAAATTCGTGAGTAGTTGGAATTCAGACGCATGTTTGTTGCACCAAGCATTACGAAACGTCATTTACGACTTTGATCGAAGCAGATCGAGTGCCGTCGACTGCCGAATAAGGGGACTATTAGACGATATTCCATCAAGGCATGCAACCAGGACTGCGCAATTAGCCATCGCTAACTTGTCCAGTGTACGAAAATCATAGTGGATGAGAAAGTAACGTCGGGGGCATCATTGCACCCATAAAGAGGACGACTGCTGGACTACGCTGATCTTCCAGAAATACGCAAGTGAGGTTTGGGCCTGCATACTGTTGAACATGACAAAGTAGACCCGTTTACCACCAGGCCGAAGTGATGACTACGAGAGCTCTTGAAACAAAATTCCTTAAGCTTCCTTTCCACAAAAGGCTCAGCTCAGAACCTGAGCGGTTGTTGGACATCAGCCTACTCTCGAAGTGACCGTTTGGCTCTGTCAGCCGCCTGCACCCGATCCCATCTCCGGTCTTCTTGGCTATGTCTCGACACTGGGCTCGTCTGAATGAGGGAGGAGGAGGAGGGAGTGCCATAGATGCACTGAAGTCACGTGCAAGTCACCGTCCCTGCGCCCACCACGCTGTGCGACACATGGTGGACGCCGTCGGCAATGACGGTCGAACTGTCGGGATATGTATTGTGTCGAGCCAAGGTCGTCTTGCTGGTAGAAGCTAACAGGCGAGTTAGGAAATGATACGATCACTGGAAAAAGAATTTTATTGGCCTTTATCTGCCACCGTCTCTGATGATGGGTTTGAGTGAAAATCCTAGACGTCAGGCCAATAAACTTCTTGTTCCAGCGATCGCATCTTCTTCTTCTTCTAAGGTCGTCCTGTAGATGGAGTGCAGTCACTGTCTGCGCGTCGCTCGCCAAGCAAACGTAAATTTAATGTTCACTGCTGATACCCGCGTAAACATCTAAGAAGTCAAGTCCGGCAAACGTACGCTTGCGATTATTCATTATCAGACTTGTACAACAATATAAGGGGAGTTTAGTAGCAAAAGTTAAGCAGCCAATAAAAGTCAGCATGGGCGAGAGGGCTGACGGGCGTTCAGAGGTTATGGGTCAGAATCTAGTTCTGCCAGGGGCTTAGGGAAGGGGGGGGAGGTGTTTGGCCATTAGCTGCCCCTGTTTAATCGCTGTAACGCCGTGGCAGGTTTGAACACACATGCCGGTTTGTCTTTGCCCAGGGGAGCCTTAGAGCTTGTGCAAACGCTTTATGCGAGCACAAAGTTGAGTTGACTAGTCGTATGGCCACTGCTTCTGTCGCCGCAAGTATCTGCGGACGCAGGAACTTGGAGTGTCTCTCCGGCACTTTATAGATGACTCGGAATACTTGGTTGGCGTCAACCCAGTGGTCTCTGTCAAGCAAGTGAACCACAGATGCGCTAAAGGTCAACTTTTCCGCACATTTAACCAGGCAGGATGGTGCACTTGCATCCGCTTGAATAGACACCTAGTTGTTCGGACAATATAATCTGTCCCACTGGAGCAAGTGAAGGCGTGGATGGGTAGTGAAGAGGTCTGAAAAGGCAGTCCTGTCCAGTTAAAGCTACTTCGACTATGCCGAAACATGGACATTCGATAAACGTAAACCCCAAAATGAGGATGGTTGTCAAAACACATGGCTGACTGCAGGTTTGGTTTGATCCCATTATGCAAAGGCTTCCTGCGTCCATGGTTGGAGCAGGAACCAGTGAGACTACTGAATAGGCAAACCGATCGTCCGTTAGACAGTGTCTATCCACTCAATCTATCCCTGCATAAGTGAACTTGACCATCTAAAGGCAGTTCACCATGCCGCCTCAGAAGCGTCGGATAGTACTTCCTCCGGTAAGGCACCTCTCCCCGGTCCTTAAATTTTCACATCAACGAAAAGAAGGATTTCGCCACGACCAGACTTCTAAGTAACTCTGAATTGTCCGTTACGACATTGCTGCCACTGTGGTGAACATTTAAAAAGCATTGTCGATGGGGGAATTCCTGACTTAGTTGTCTTTATCAGGTAGTAATACACCGACCTCGAACACTGGACGCGTTTTAATACTGAAAAAACGCCCTGTTATAAGGGCATGGGTTTTAGTTTGATCTGTTACGATCGGGGATAATAAGGGTCATATTCGAGTTGCTTGCACCGACGCAGTCCAATTGCAAGATAGAATAATGGTGCTTCTGTTTTGCTTTGGGGTTCTGGTTTACATACTCCGCATCATGCTGCATAGTAACAAAGCATCAGTAATTTAGGGATATTGACAACAAAGACATGGGACAATGGAATGCTCATTTCTTTCCCATCTCCAAAGTGGAGTAATTGCATTCCGTCCTACAATTAGTTTGGATTGGTGAATGCCACTCTCATGTGAACACTGTCGTATTCAGAAAGGAGATTACTCGCTTCCTTGCTTATTTAATTTTGTCAGGAAGATTGTAGAAAAGTTTTGCTAAGAGTTGTATAGTTTATACGCCCGCTGTGGACTGCCAGAACTAAATTCCCTTGCTTTATGGTCTGCTGTTTTGTTTAGCTGAGATGAAGGGCGTAGGCTATCGCTAATAAGAAGTTTGAAACCGACAATAACCGTTTCTTATCAGGTTTCCTATCTACAGTGGGGACTGTGATTCTATTTTTATTGCCTGACGTGGTAAATCAGTTTAGAGAAATCCAGCGGTAAATACTCTGAAATTTCTGTTTGCAATAATATAGTCATTGTTTGCTTGAAACAAATCGACGGGACGAAGCCAAAGCTCACACACATATACATATGTGTATTTATCACTGGAATCTGCAACAGTACAACGCAACCGGCCAACTTTGTGCATCAGCCGTCTCCCAACAATGCCTACCAGTTTCGAGGCCTTTTTCTACGACCATCTTTGCGACTCAAATTCACTTGATAACTAAGAACCCAGGTTTTAGGCAAACTCTTCATCCAATTGCCACAACTTCTGTTTCACTGCAGAGACATCTAACCCAAGTCCGAATTAACTGGTTTCCCCTGTTCTTATGCTCCACCAAGGCTCGTATACACAACAGAAGGTCTGAATAAGACTTGTTTTCAAAGGCCTGTGAATCCAAGTATTGTCTCATTTACAGTATGTTTCATCCAATAGGCTTCAACTCCCACCAGCTTCCATATCAAGTCGCCAAGTCTCCCAGCACATTCCTTCAAAATGACCCCATTCGTAAGGAGCTCCTTCACACATTGAATTTTGCCAGCTTGTAGTCCATAGTTAGTCGAAACGTTTGTCCACAACTGGAAGTTACCCAGATAGTCGTACCACAAAATCAAACTTCTTACTTACAAATACAAACCGATTGGACTCCAAAAGTTAGAAATAGTGGGAAATTGTCTAGTAAGAACTACAAACCGTAAATGCTTTTTCGAAATGAGGCATCTATCCCGACGAGTTTTTACGGACAGCAGTAATGTCCATTTGCCATTGGCAAGCTGGGCGACTTATGTGTGCTGGAGGAGGGACTTAATTTCAACTGCTCAGTCAAGTGGCATTCAGTTGAAAATTGTCCTTCCCCGTGAAACCGCAAAGCATTCAGCTTCTGCCCGACCACTAGTCGTTTGAAACCAAAGCAGGTGAGAGATCTGGATTTACAGTGGCCCCAAATTCAGCACAACAATCACAATTTTCCCTCTTTCAAAATCACACATAATTTTCCCCATCAACTCGTCATAAACTACCAAAGGCCTGCAGTGTTCATGTATTTCCACTCCATTTAGACTCCAAATCAAGTCTCCAAGTCACGCAACACACTACCTCAGAATTAACTCCTTGAGATGGAGTCTCTCCACAAACTGGTGATTGTCTCATCGTAGCCGGCAGTCGGTTTATCAAGACGCTAGTCAGAAAAGTGGAATTTGTCTGGAATTTGCCTTCTTTTAAAATCAGGCACTAGTAAACCCGTTATCGCTCCTCAAACTATTGAAGGAGTGCAGTGTTTAATCAAGTTTGACCTGTTTTGCTAGGGCGTTAACTGGATGAACTCTGCCACATTCAAAACGTACTTTGTGATCAAGCTTGATTATCATCTTCAAATATACCTGCGGTCAAAGTCTTAGCGTATTTTTAGTAGAGTAAGTGTGCCTTGTAAATATTTAGCTGATCCAGTGGGCACTTTCGTATCAAACTGTCTAGTATTGAGTGTTTCGCTCATTTGGACACACATTAAAAGCAGCTGTGAAAATAACAGAAGGGTTTTCCCGGAGGATCGCCCAACTGGCCGGCGGCAGCGAACCGGCAGATCGAGTGCTATGTAAGGTATGTTTAAGGACCTATAAGCAAAGCCCTTGTTGTGCTAGACAGACGAAAATTTCGACATTTTGCCGACAAATACGAATATGTGAATGGATCTTGTCAGGTAGACCGCGAGTTCAGGGGTGGACGTCATTCTCCCCTGCAGATGCACGTCCTGCTGACCGCTTCCAGGATAATTTCCCCGTTTTCCTAACTTAATTTCCTTGCCCGCAACTGCACTATACCCGGAAAGAAACTCCGAAACTTTCCTGTCATACTCGTGGGTCTTTCGTTCTCATCATTTGTCGCCGACTTGTTGCATTGGGACTGGATGAAATTCCAACTTAGACTAACGTGAGGAAGCCCAGGGCTTCCAAGGTATTCTTGAGGCACCGAACCACTCACAGCGGTTCGGTCCCCAGTCTCGTCTCTGCATGTACCTATTAACATAGCTCCACACCCATCAAAGATGCTGCATCAAAGATGTAAATGATTAGATGGTTGCACTTTAGAGGAGTGACCCGCAGTCTCACCCTACGGGGTACCCGATGAGATCAGTTCACAAGTTCAACCTTACAAGGCCGAAAGTTTTGGCGATGTGTGTACATCGCATGTGTCGCGGCCCCCTTCCCCACCCGAGCCGTGTTGTCCCGCTGCAGCATATTAGCAAGCGCAATAGTTCCTCTTTCTTAGCCTCCAGACTTTACTTAGGAAGAGTAATTGGTCACTCCGGGAGCAAGCAGATTAACACTACTTTGGATGGCAACAACACTGGGTCGGATAGATATGTCAGTATCAGGCTGATTATTAACACCGATAATGAAATCACGATGCGGACGACCAATCAGCTACCGCACCAAGTGCAAACATCCCTGACGAATGCGGGAGGTGCTGACTTTTGGTGGGTGGTTACGTGTAACTTCATCCCATAGAGCTGCACCCACTGCACGTACACTGTCTTTATCAGCTGCTGTCTGTCTGATGCTGACTTCGACAGTGGGTTCGAAAGGTCAGACGGATAAAACCCCTGTTCCGGAGATTCAGTCTCCTGGTCACATACTGTCTTGCTTAACAGGTAATGCATGCCATCTTTATAAGAATTAATTTGACTGCGAAATATTAAATCCGAGCTATGTAAGAAGTGCACCTCCCTCATAGATGGCCTTATCGAACACCTTGATATAAAATGCGCACAGCTTGTCCTCAACAGTACATCACACTCAACCAGCTACTTGAACTTTGAGTTCAGTCTACCCCCACTCGTTAAGCATTAGATTGGGCGTTAATTTAGCCCTATTCGTTTCTCTAGATTCCACCCTCCTGGAAAAGCAGCAACAGTTAAGTAAAGTATTTTAAGCATAGATTAAAGGAGCTAAATCACCTGAAGTAATTTACATTGAGGAACAATTGCGAAATTACTGACACTAGTCAAACCCGGGGGAAGAATGCAAGTTGGTTAGTTCTTGTCAAAAAGCAAAGATCAAGAACTATGTAATGCATGGCACATTGATAAATCAAAAGAATTGACTGCAAAATTTGACGATTAAGCTCAAACATTCGTTCCTGCTTGGGTACACTTGAACTTGTATTACTGGGCTCCCGATTGTGTAGGTATTATACCGAAAGAGGGAATCACTGACTTCACAGAACAAGTCTGCCAGAAGTACCAGCGGATAATCGCAAAACATAAAGGGTCGAGGCTTTACTATTCGTCACCCTCTATCCGGACGTCATTGGGTTTGGAGACAGTTCTGCTATGCTACGTGCTTTTCAGTCATCTTAAGAAAGGTCTTTAGAACAAGCAGTCACAATGCAAAGGCCAAATGAACGTTGAAGTTACTGAATTTAAAAATCACGTACATTTCAGGGAATGTGAGAAAAATTCCCGGCTAGATCGCAGTTGGTAGCCAGGCCCCGTATTTCAGGTGCGGGGTGGTTTGTTTACTGAGGCTATTTTGTGGGGCACCATAAATACATCTGACTCATTTGGCTTCCGTTTTACGTTTGAGGTTAGGATTAGGGTACAAGTTAATGGCTTCCGATTTTCGGATTAGGGTTATGCCTTCAGGCTTAGGCTTTCGGGTTACGGTTAGGGTTAGGGTATGAGCGTACCATTAGGTTTCAGTATTACGGTTAGGTTTTCCAGTTACGGCTATGTCTAAGGGCTACGGTTAAGTTTACGATTTCGGTTAAGGTCAGGGCTACCGTTAGGGTTAACTTTTAAGGTTGAGGTTAGGGTTACGGTCGCCGTCAGCTCCCCCATTCCTGGCTACCAGCTGCGATCCAGCCAAATTACCGTCGGAAATTGTCGGCCTGTACGATAGAACGCCAGAATCATATCACTCTGTCTTCTCGATTCTACCTTGGGTTCATCCTCAACTCCGGTGTGACTTCCCTATGTGCCTTCTGCCGGCCCGACGTTTCTGCCTTAGACTTTACGGTCGGACACGGATACAGGAATCTCCCATAATAACTTGGGCCTTACTCTAAATTCCAGGGAGATTAGGGCTAGGATTAAGGTTAAAATCAGAGTTAAGGTTCGGGCTACGGTTAGGGTTAGGAAACGGGAGTAGGTACCCTTCCTGGAATTCGGCGCAAGGTCTTCTGTGTTATCGAGCAGTTCCTATTCTTGTGTCTTACTGACTCTTCCTCTTCTTCTTCTTCTTCTTCTTCTTCTTCACGACAGGACGATTGTGCATTGTCAGAGCAATGGTTAGAGGAAATTTTAATGAGGAGGTCGGAAACTCTTGATCACTTAACCATTGAATGCAAAAGCAAATGAGCAGGTTTGGAGCGGTTAACTTGAAATGGGTCCCTGTTTTGTGAGCGAAGGACGGGAGGTGGACTGCGCTAAAGCGTCATGAGGGCTGAAGGACGGTACAGGAGAGGCTGGAAATGATCATGCCTCGCTGTTTGGCATCTTAGGGGGCACCTAGCTTCCAAAAGTCCCCATAGTGGATATTGAGGACCACTTCTATGCACAAGGTCGTAAATTCTTGGAGAAACTGAATAATTACCTTTTGGGATGCCTGCCGTCTACTTCCGTGATTTCACAGTCGGAAACTCCCACTGCATTCGCACGTAGGATTTTTGACTTTTGACAGGCGTACGCACTATACGATCGAAGATATTTTTTCGCTACGAAAATGGTAACCGTCTACTTATATCCTGGATCATACGGACCTCGAGTGATGGAAATCTAACAATGCTTGTACAGGAAACTGACTCAAGTGATCAGGCCACTCTCTGCTTTTTCGCTACCCCTGTTAAGGGATGCATTTCAGCATTCTCCCGTCGGACTTTCAGGTGCTCTGACAACGAATACCTCGACAGAGGCATAAAAGACTAGGTTTCTGTTGGAACGAGTGCCGACGAAGACAAAAGCAATAGAAATGGCCATTTATGGCTTATTAGCCGTCTTCAACCGGCCATACCCAACCTCAGGTTTGAAACGCCTGATATTCGAACCCCCGATCTTTGATCATTGAGTCAAACGCTCCATCGTTGAGCCACGGGCCCGTTGTCCTGTCGGTTGCGATCAGTAGTATTAACTATGGTAGATTTGCGTTCACCAAACGTTATTTTATGGAAACGGTGACGGCCCAGACACAAGGGGACAACTCAGCTGTCGCCGAGATGCCTATAAGTCGTATCCCATTTGGCCTGCTACTTTGGTAAATACGATATCGGTCTTCAATTCCATCATTTGAACGCTACGCGGCGTGCCACGCTAACCGCCTTAATTTCCTCACAACAAGGTGGCACTGTTTATTCCCCTCCTGTCTGCCAGCCCAGCCCCATCCACGGTGAACTTTGAGCGCATTCTCCTTGTTCCTTCCTCCATCCCAGACCCCGCGTTGAGAACTAAGCGACCTTTCCCAACTCACTAAACCAGTCGATTGTTTACTTGTCCGCGTATGAGATCTTCTGCATAGTGAAGATTCAGGAGTGAAATACAAGATTTCCTCAGGCTTTCCACTGTACATGTACTGTCTGTCATAGCATCCTTACCTTATGCGCATTCTTGTCTTCTAGCTATGCGCTTATGGCAGAATACCTTCCGATGCGCCACCGCGCTACTGTACTCCTCGCTGCGCAGGTATTTCTGTTTATCGCATATGCTCACCCTGATTTTTCCTGCATTTATAACGTCTTAAGGGTCCTTTTTCTTCCCGTGAGTCTTGTTTTCGAGTTGCGCCATTCCTCCTCTGGGAGTCAGTGTCATAAAACACACCCTAATTACTGGTTGCCACCCCGGTTGCCCATGCCAACCGACTTCCCACTGCCCCCTGAATGTGACCTCAGACAAGAAAGGAAGTAAACCATGATTGTTGTTCCCTAAGTGGGCGTCGACCCAAGCTTTGCCTCGCCTTCCGAAGGCCAGTCCGAAACGCTGGGCCATTCAGAAATCATGCAAAACGTGGCTTATGACGTTTAAGTATCTAGTCGCACGTGTGCACGGAGGTTTAAAAGCAAGTACATAACTTATCACAAAGTTTAGCCATAGACACTAGAAGTCTGGTCTGCCAGGGAGTGCGAACATATTACCGCGCGTTGTTTAACGTCCTGGTACAGTTGCGGACATGTTGGCCGCCTTTGCAATTGCCTTATCAACCGACCATATTTCGCTATCGTTCACTGTAGGTAATTTCAAGATGCCCGTAGAGATGTCGGCATGTAACGCAAAGAATATTTAAAAAAAATCCAATTTTGCTTACGCTAGATGGTAGGGATCAGCTACGCTGCCCTGGTCCCAAGTGGAAGCGTAATGCGGGCACTGCAAGCAAAGTAAGCCAAAGGAGGATGCTGAAGTCGTTAGTGGGAAGGTAGCCAAAGCTAAAAAGCGAAAATTCGACCCGATGTTCCGGTTGAGAGGGAAAGTTAGTTGTAGGGTCTGCGTTAGTGTCAGGCTGAGAGGTGGATTTAGGGTTAGAGTTTGCCTTAAGTTTAAGGGTTCCGGTTGGAGTTAGGGTTTGGATTGCGGTTTGGATTTACGTTTAGTGGTAAGGTTGGGGTTCGGGTTAGTCTTAGGGTAGGGTTGCGGTCAAGGTTAGGGTTCGGATTCGGGTTACGGCTAAGGTTAGGGTGAGGGTTTGGGTTAGGGCTGAAATTTGTGGTAGGTTTAAGGCTAGGTCCAGTGTTAAGTTAAGGGTTAGCGTTAGGCTTATAATTACGTTAAGGACTAGGTCTACTTTCGAGATTACGGTTAGGTTTTCCGTTAGGTTTGGGGTATTGCTATTGCGCGTGTCCTGTCTGTCGGGTCTTTTGCGGGGATTCTAAACTTCCTACATTCTCGCGGCAGATTTGTCATACATCAGGTTGCCTTTTCCGTTCCAGCTACGGCTACTTTCCCCACTTCCGATTTCGGCATCCCCCTTCGGCTTACTTTCTTTTCAATGCCCACATTACACTTACACTTGGGGCCAGGACAGCGTAATCGACCCTTGCCCATTAGATAATGGTTTATCATGAAGGACTAGTGGTAGGGGTTAGACCTGTATTCAACGTATGACAAATAAAATTTGAAAGGTTGGGTGCGAGGCCAAATTTGGCACATCTAATGACCCAGTGGCGTCAAGACAAACTAATGCCGTTGAAACATTGCTAATTTGCGAGACTATCTGAAATAGAGTTGTTATAAAACTCCTGACGGGATTGAGGTGCGATCACTGGAAAAAGAAGTTGTTTCGTCTGACGTTTCGAATTCTAACTTAAAACCATCATCAGGGACAGTCGCAGAGAAAGGCGCTGTACGCGAAAAACGTGTAGTAGTTATAGCAGTCAGGTATCATGTCACCACACACTTATCAGAATTAGCATCTCTTGCATTCATCGCTTGAGGTCGCATTTGGTGCAATGATCGCTTGTTAACCCGCATCCGATTCGTTAATTGCTGCAATTTAATCACTCTTGTTGTGTATTGACGGGATAATTACTCGAACCGGTGGTTCAATGATACTGTCACTGGAAGTCCTGTTCATTCGCGTGCTCCGCGAGCGGCGACCTGTTCCGCTCAGGCAAAGCCTCAACATGGAATATAAAGGTGAGAGGTCATGGGGCCTATTAACCGACAGTGGGCCTGAGAACCCTGGAATCGAAAAGCTCGCAGATCGTGCGGTTGTCATCTCTTATTAAAGTTCCGACCACATCAAACTTGAAGATGTGACCGGGCCCCGTCGAGTTAACCGCTGCCTAGAAGCTGACATTATTCCTCCTCCACACTGCTGCTGCATATCTGGCCACCCGCTTGCGGGGTAATCTCCCGGTTTTTCCGATGTAGTTGCTTTGTCTATATTTCAACCAGATCCGGCAACAGATTCCAGACGTATCCTGTGAGGGGCAGTAGATCTTCCAGCCTCATTACTTGGCACCTGATAGTTGCTTCTGGTCTGTGCGCAATTCCGAATCCAGGGGATGTGACAAGGCGTCCGACGGTTTCCGAGAATTTTTTGACGTATGGGGGCGCTCGCCAAAATTTGAGGCAGGTGCGTTTTTGTATGTCCATGTCGATAAGGTTGGCTGGGTAGCCACTTGCTTCGAACATCTGTCGGAGGCACTGCGGTTCGATAGTCCTGCTTTCTGGTTCACTGCATTGCTTCTCAACGTGCCGATATAGCACCTTTACGTAACTGTGTTAGGGAATTATTAAGTGGGTGTTGTTGATGGTCATCCTGTGTCGTGTTTGTCGCTTTCCTGAATGCTTTAGTTTCTAAATCAGCACAATCTTTGAGACATGCGAGGACATCGAGGAGGGTAAACTTGTTGTTGTCTTCAGTCTCCATCGGAAATTGTATGACCGAGAAGACGTTGTTGAAATTTTCTCCGAATTCCGGCACCTAAACCCGTTCAGTGACGACGATGATATAATTCCCATACCGAACCTACGATTTCGATCCGTGGTGTCGGAAGACCAATGACCGCTTTGCGACGCATGGCCTAGGCGGTGTGGCAACGGTTTGCTCGAATCGCAAAAAAATCCCATGACTGAAGGGAGGCACTGTTTGAGGAATCTGAAGCATTTTGTCCCAGGTAGGAACTTAAAAAACCGTATTTACATGGATGGGATTCTCAAAATGCGCAGTTCACTGAAATATGCTCCCTATGGGAATAGTGATTCGTATCGCGGGAAAGATGAAAGACACCCACCCAAACAGATTCATTGGCAGTTCCCAAATCCCCCCCCCCCCCGGAGGGGATTGCTCAGTTAACTGAATGTTGTAACTGGGTCACATCTCAATGACTACCGCATGAACCGTCGTTTCTAATGCCGGATATGTGCCGGGCCTATGGACGCCTTGATCGTCTAAGCCTGAAGGGGTGACTTCACGGGAAATGCTCGTTTTTCTGCGGGCCACATCCGCATAAGCATGAGAATCACTTAGTGTTAAAGAAGTCGAACTACTGTTCAAAGGTGGCTCTGGTTGAATTCGATTTCTACTACGAGTGCGTATTAACGATTGCCGTAGGCGTGACCAATCAAGCGCCTGTTAAAACCGTGCCGCCGAAACCGCCAAGCGAGGCGTAATTTGCCCAGGACCTTCCTCGCCAACTCTCTCGTGATATTCAGCTTGCTGTGAACAGGCATAACTTTCATGTAATAGGGATTTGCATTTTTCAGTTGTTCTGGGCAATTGGTGGATCCCTGGAGATCGGGTTGAGCTTCCTTATTCTGCCGAGGTTCGGCTGGCGTTGGCTGGTTTTCGCCTCGTCCATGCCATTGGCTCTCTTCCTGGGACTCCTTGTGGTAAGACTTTAAAGTCTTCTTTATGAAAATCCTGTGCGACTTTTGTATTTATATCTGTTGTAAAGTACACGCTAACTGTGTTCTTACGCCGGTAAGCCGTTTACTCGTTATTTAATCCCTGTCTTTTCAATCGGGTTGTCATCGCCCGCCCATGCGTCTCAGACATTTTAAATTCAAACTCCTTGCCTAACAAAGCCTTACGAACCTGACAATTGCTTTGGGCTCGCATGTAGAAACAACGTCCTGTCTGTAAAAACTTTGTTTTTCTAGCTTGAACAGACGTCTACTAGCCTTTGCGAACATGTGCATACGAAAGTCGTCTTCTGCTGAAAATCAGGAATATTTGAGGGCCATAGAAGGTCATTGATTAGTCCGGGTTGCTGGATAGTTCTCGAATGCATCTCCATAAATATAGGTAATGAAGTGGGTGAGAAACTGGCGACACAGTAGGTCTACCAAGAATTTTGTTCACGAACGCTTCAGAACTTAAAGGTACTACCATAGACACCACAAGACCAAGAGAGAGAGAGACCGACAGAAGCTAGAGTATCTGCGCAATGCAGTTGCCAGGCTTCTTCTTGCCTGCTAGTGTTAAACTCACACTCGACCTCTAGGAACCGTTCACAGAATTCATAACAAATGTGCGCAATTGGCGCACCGGTGACTTTGCGATGTTACCGTTAGGTAGTGTTCCACAGTGTACTATTCCTTCTCGCATCTCTTGCGTTGGTAATGGACTTGTCCAGGCCGAGTATTGACGCTGAGATGCTGAGATCGTGCATCTTGTTGGCTAATTCCGGCTACCCCCTTAATGCACTTCGCAGTTGTTGCATTAGGCTAGAGTAGCGGCTGTACTGACTCGCAGCATACATTTGTCCTTAACTGCTGTCTAATATGCTCCGTCATATGTATGATGGGGGCCCATGCGACGTCAGCTATTGGGCCCAATCTCACCGCCGGTCTGCTGGTGGGCTCGGACAAGTCGTCTGCGCATGGCAGAAGAAAGAGGGAGAGAAAGAGAGGGAGTGAAGCCGGTTCTAAGGTATCTTCTTCGTGTCAGATAATCGTTTTAACGCGATTGAATTACCGTGACTTAGGAAATTGTATCGGGCATGGTAATATGGACCTCCCAAAATACTACAGGTGACTTCACGTTGAATTACAGAAGGGTTTTTATTCCGGGGTCCTAACTCTAGCCTTAACTCGAACACTAACCCTTGTAAAGCTGGCAGTAACACTTCTAAACTTACCCATAACCCTAGTCAGAATACTATTAACGACAAAGACAAGGAAGACTGGAATGGCCATTTCTGGCTTATTAGCCATCATCAGCGGGTCATACTCAACCCCGAAGTGTGGAACACCTGGAGCTCGATCTTGCGACCTGTTAGTTAGAAATCCAACGCCTCTAACCACTGAGCCACGGACTCGTCATCCTGTCGGTTTCAAGAGGACAACGAGCCCGTGGCTCAGCGGTTAGAGGCGTTGGACTTCTAATCAGCAGGTCGCCGGATCGAGCCACAGGTGTTCCACACTTCGGGATTGGGTATGACTGGTTGACGACGGCTAATAAGCCAGAAATGGCCACTCCAGTCTCACTTATCATTGTCGGTAATACCATTCTGACTTTATCATGCGCCGCTGTTCGGCTGCTGGTTGGGCTCGAGAGAGAGAGAGCCCGTAAGGCACAACAGGACGAGTGAGTACCATAGAAACGGTCTGTGAGTCCCCCTCTACCATAACCCTACTCCCAACTGTCCTGACGCTAACACTAACCCCAATCCTAACTCTAACACCTCTCTTGAAACTTAGGGCAAGACCACCTGTAATACGAGGGAGGCCCACATTTGTGTACCTAACCGAGAGTTAAAAGCAATCGGGATAGCCCAGAAATTTTTCGGAACGAAAAGCGGACTATAATGGCTGCTTAACGTGGCCTGTAAAACATCTTCCACTTCTGTGAGACCGATACCTCCGTGTGATACGCGTCAGATGACGGCCTTATGTCCAGGCGACTTGACTCGCAGAGGTCATTGGCACAGTAGGGAGGTGAGAGGGAGTGAGATCGTTGCAGAACGGACCCACTGCTTTTTGAAGATACCACGAGGCCCTGACAGTCATGGGGTTAAAGGTTACCAACTGACATTAATCAGGTCCGGGGATCGAGCTGCAATAACTCCCCAACGTGGTTTGTCCGAGGCTCCGTCGGAAGATTGGTTCAGGTAGTGTTAAGAGTCCGCAAGTGTGTACTAAACGTAGACGTCCTACTAAGCCTTTTCAGTTACTGCATTTATGCCCATACCTAGTTATCTAGAGTTTGTATTACAATTCAAACACGGAGGGTGTCTGAAGTGTTAGGTTGAGTAATTGCAGGCGTGATATGCTCTACTACAAGCAACCGCACACGTGTCATCAGTGAACCTTCTTTGTGCGATTGGTGAACCTTACGGCTTGCGACGACCGAGCCATCTTGAGTAGTTTTGGGCTGAATAACCTGGACTCTAGAAGCGCACCGTTCGCGTAGTCGTTGTCTCCTGTAAGGTTTTCTGCCACGTCTGAATTAAGGATGTGGCTTCATCGTATCGAATGCGTCGTGGATTGTAACTTTGCTTTATTCCTCGTTACTGCCGGTGCGTGTTTGGACATCCACTTCTAGATTCTTCTGACTGAAAGATCTTGGAAAGTAAACAAGCAATAGTCATAAACGGACACTAGGACTTCGTTAGACTTCTATTTACATATCTTTAAGAGTCTTCTTGGTTTGCTGACTGCCGTGTCTGAAACCTGATCAGCCAAAACTGTTCATGTCAATGCATTACATCTGTGACAAATGCATGACGGTTGGTTAGTCGGCCGTGTCTAGACAATCAGTAGCTGTGAAACGGCTTAGCGACCATACGCCATAAATTGCACAACTCCCGCTCTTTCCTGCCTTTGCTTGTAGACTGAAGGTCAACCGAAAAAAAAACATTCCGTATTCTGCTAGCCTAGTCTGTATTCCCCCCGTCACCCTGCGGAACTCGTTAAATAAAAATTAAACAAGTTGGCTCTTCATCATAACTTGGGCAGTCCGCTGTTTATTACCTGCACTCATCCCGGGACCATAATTCGAGCTGCCACCTAGAAACACAAGAGCGGCTTTCACATACAGGATGGGGCATTGACTTTTTGTTTTGGTCTAGGTCCCCGCAGGTGTTCACACAACGACTTACATTGGATACTAGTGAAAAACACTGTCGAGACTACAGTGTATCTTCTTATCTTATTGATGGTCGTTAACTGGTCGTCACCCAACCACGCGCGGCAAAAATCCAAGGTCTGAGTCCGCGTCCAGCCACACAGTCGGAGATACGTTAAACCACGTTAGACATGGACCCAAATCCCGCCAAATGCGACTGGGACCATTAAAAGTCAAGCGAGAGTGGCCTTGGCCGATAGATTCAGGTTATAGGACGGAGCACGGGCAGTGATTTTTGTCCCGAATCTCCCCCCTTAGAGTCTTCGAAAGCTGACCGACCGACAACAGCAAATAGGCTCGAACTGTCCATCCCAGTCGCACGTCCCCCCCACACACACACCGTATTGGTGCACCGTAAACTGCCTGAACTCAGTCTTAGCCATAGTCTTCCTGACTCGCAAGTTTCGCCCATATAGGAGAGGGAGGAGACAGCAGGGTCATTCCAGCCCAGATCCTGCACACAGTTTCTTCACTAAAGCAATCAGACATGTCCCTAAACCATCTCGCATGCTAACAGTTTTGGTTTGGGAGGTTTCCGACTCACCGGAGAATTTTCTCCTACGCAGACCTGAGGGTAAGGCTTCAACTACTCCTTTTTAATGTGGCCTTTATAGTACTCCATCGTGCGACACCTAAGGCTCCCCCCCCCCTTTGAAGCCTGGTTCATGCACATCGAAGGACCAGTAGGTAAGTGGTGCGCATGAAGGCCTGCAGTTTCCCCAGCTGCTCTATCCGAGCGCACCTTCAACTCCTTCGACATTGTCTTGTCGTTGGAATGTGGCGGGTGTTGAAAGAAAGCGAGACAGCCACAGTACGACCGTGCTTTACTATCAAAAAATGCACTCCAGGTCATAACTGCGTCTTCTCTGAGACCGTGGTTGTCCCAGAAAGAGGAGCACTACTGTTTTTTGGGATGGACAACTTGGTCATGCTGGACTCTGCGGTCTTACGATTCGAGTCGGGCATCAGTTGTAAGGCAGGGTAAAATCAACAAATGGTAAGGTTGTACCTACTGTGTGAGTATGCGTAACTCATTCTAATTTCCGACCAGGCATCATTTAATGAATCTCGTATTCATACGGTTTGCAGTGAAATCTGAATTAGGAAGTGTTTCTGGGCCTCCTTCCCGTCATTTTGTGACGTTCCATAATACGATCTTTACAACATCGTGATAGTTAAACTGTACGTCGGTTGTGCAGGACTGGCTACACTCCTCTGAAGTCTCCATCACTTTGCTGGTGGACGACTATGTTAGGACGAATCGAGATGAAGTTATTTGCGGCAGCTGAAAAGACATTTAACTGTGTCAGTCGCGTGCTGGTCCAAATCAACAACGATACAGACTATTCACACGGTCCACCCATCGCAAGATATAGGGCAATTTCCTTGCAACCGATTTCGGGGCGGGTTCATTTTGGAAAGATAACAGCGGACGACAGGATAGAGTCGCCTCTATCCCAGAAACGTTCCCCAACTTCTTCCTAGTGCTTATTTAGTCAGCGGCTTAGTGACTACTTTAGTCTTCATCTCCGTCTGAAATGGTGTTCAGAATGTATAAGCCATCGCGCGTAACTTACAAACTTCCTGTGGAAACATCATTGTGGCCTTTGTTTTCAAGAGGCACAAAACGCTATGTCTCCTAGCCCATGAGCTAGTTTTACAAAATTACCGATGGTAGGACGGGGAAGTAGAATTTCCGTATTACAAATGACCTTGAGGTTAATTCCAAGTGGACTGGGGTTAAGATAGGGGCAAAGGTACCGCCCAGGAATTTGGCGCAAGGCTATCCGTCGTTCGGGTGGGTGCCTATTCCCGTGGCTCACCTTACTGATTTGCAGAGTGTATTTCCAATTCAGTGGCTACCTGGCAACTTTGGTCCGTTGCAAGTGTTCATTCGTTCTTCTGCTTTAGAGTAGTACAGATACGACATCTGGATATGATAAAACGTTGCAATTAAGGTTTTCCAAGTTCCCTTTTCTGACGCTTGATAATTTGGTAACACCTTTTCATCAATTAATTCCCTCATTTAAATTGTCCTTTCAGCTTCTACCGGAGTCCGTACGCTATTTAATTGCCGCAAATCGATTGGAAGAAGCCCAGAAAATTGTCAGTAAAATTGCAAAAATGAACAACAAAATAGAAATGGAAGGAAGACTGGTCGCGTCGGAAACTTCAGTGAGACTCCAATTTTATTTTGTATAGGTCCTCACCTCGTAGCTTTTTCCATGAAGTATGATATGTTTTTTACTATTCCTGATTTCTCTGTTGATTACCAGGCAACAATTTGTGAATTCTGGATGAACTTCATCTCATTGTTAAGTACTGCTTGACGAATTTGTTAAACTAGTTCCGTCAGGCCTGATTGTTTTGATCGCCTGGCAGGTATGACCACGTTAGACGCCTGTGTCTTTAGTTTTTATTTGGCAATTTCACCTGCGCAATGGATACGACGTACTATTTGTGTTAGAATAACGCCCTTACACAAATTTGCATGCATACTACGAGCTAAGTTATTTCATCCAAACAGGCCTCGAAGCGACAAAAGTTTAACTAGATTCTTATAAACTTGAAACTTTTTCTGAAAACCTTCTCAAGCGGCCAGTCTGCAGTACTTTTTATAAAACGTTTTTGGCTGTGGCAGATGAAGTTACAGATAATCGTCCGTTTTTTGCCTTAACACCTAGGGCCAGTAATGTCGGCGATCTTACAAAATTGGTTACTGTCCACGTCCGGCAGGCTGGAACTGCAGTCTGCTCTGCCGTATGAGCCATAGAATTGTGCTGCGCAGTAAATACCTCCTAGTAACTGCTAGACGAGTCCTTTTTGGCAAATCCACCCGTTTTTTGAGTTTTGATCACAATAACTTTGAGACGAAGCTTCATTGCCAGAACAGCCCAAAGGACGAGGTTCTGATCGTAACAGAGATTGAGACGTACTCTACTCGATCGCCTGGAACGAGGACTTCACAGGTCCTATGTTTATGATTCATACTTGAACTCAGCACGAAGACAGAGTCAGCGCGGTATAGAGACAGAGGTAACTGAAGCATCTAACAGATAGGATTATTACCAACCTTCTGTTTTTTTGGCGAACAGGTCGTTTGCCATTAAGGGATCCATGCCTGGCAACCGCTTTCTTGCGTGTAGTCATGCCTTATCCAGTTGACCTCGGTTATTTCCTACACTGTACTTCTCCAGGTCCAATACTCCCCGAGACTCGATCCACAAAGGTCTAACTACTCCGTCTGCTAGCGTTATTAGGGTTAAGGTACGCATTAGACCTGAGCTCTTTGGCTTACCGACTGGCAGTATGTCAAAACCGGGCGATGTAGCCTACTTATTCACGTCTTTTTCCTGGGAATCGCCTTCTCCATGTGCCAGCATGTTAAAAACGTTTTAAATCTACTGGATGGCGAAGCTGTCGCAGTGATTATGAGTTTTCTCCGTTTTCTGAAGCTATTTACCCTACTTGAAAGGTCATTCACAATCAACGCTACTAAAAGACCGTCAGCGTTCCCTCATCTGCATTTGTAGTGACAACAACGTAAACGGTTCGTAGGTACCATCGAGGGCTACTAGTAGAATTTCCGATTCAGGAGCCTCAGCTTTGTTGGGCACCTATGATTTTGGACACGAGTGAAGAATAGGGATCTTTGGAAGTTTTTGAGGAACGGCAACATGCTCGCGCCCAAAAACTTTGTCAGAGTCATGCATTGCTTTGCCAGGGAACATTTACCTGACGAGAGTACAGCCGGTTTAGTTTACTGCAGAAGCCTCGTTTGCACGATAGGTCGGGAAATTTTGGTAGTTCTGTTGTATGTACTTGTTGGTGACAAAAGACTGTTTCGATTAGTTAAACTCAGTTTTTATTTGTTGTTGTTGTTGTTTTTGTTGCTGCTGCTGATGCTTTGATGCATCAGGCACTAGTACCTAGGCTGACAGGCAGGTGAGAAAACAGTATCATTATTAGGCTTAGTAGGTCATTATGATGTGTAGGCGGAGAGGGTAGGAATTATGACAGTATCACTTCGCTCTTCTGTGCGACATTCGGTCACCGATCCCATCCCACAAAGTGTCATGTCTCCTGTGTTAATAAATCGACCGTCACTGGTAATTTGACCGTTTTCGACAGATTTTACTTTTGGATTATTGATAGGGGGTTTTGGTGGTTGACGCTGAGGTTTATTCAGAAGTTTCCAGTGCTTTCCACCTTGCCGACAGATGTAGTTTGGAGTGGTGAGTGGATTGGTTCGAGAGGCGCCATTCATTATGTGAACCAGGTGCATTGATTTTCAGCCGTGACAATCAGGTCCCAGAATGCGAGTCTCCAGTGAATGTAGATGAATAGAGTTTGAAAAGCGTTGCAAATACCCCATATGTTGGTGCAACTTTGGAATGAGGGTGTCCAACTAAGCCCTCTCGAAGTTTAATTGTGCGTGACTCAAGAGGACAGGTCGAACTGCGGCAGCCTCGCTCCTTGTTATGCCATTTCTTGCCAATCCTTCTTTGCTTGCAGTGAGTGGCTGGATTTGAAGGTTGCAGTTAAACTTTCTTGCTACCGATCACCATACCAAAATATCCTCAGCGAGAATTTCCCAGGTCTCTTGGCTGATTCCGAGGCATGTGTGCGAGGTTTTCTAGGTATCCTTGCTGCTGTGTGTAACGTTACCTCGTCCCAGCAAGCCTCTGGTCTCTAGTAGGCAGGTAAACTTCTTTATAGTCCGCAAGAGTCAATTTCTGTTTCCCCTGTCGTAGGACTGTATAGGATCAGCAACGATAGTAAAGACAACAATTTACATATCCCTGGCCTTTTGCCGGAGCAATGCTGCGAAATCCTATTCAATGTTCCGCACTCTTTGCGCAATTTGCACTACGTTTTCGTCAGATTAGTTTTCTTCTTATCTAAGGTCATGTGATTAAGAAGAGCGCAGACAAAAATTTTGGCAGCGATACTAAGAAAGTAATTTTCTCCGTGGTTCTGGCAGATTCCCGGTTCTTAAAGTGTTTTCAGGGGTACTTAATTATGTCGCCTTTGACGTCCTACGAATTTACCACTTTTTTCATATATCTAAAAACAGAAATGTCAGTTATTGCCAAAGTTACGGTCGAGCTCTTCCGTGGACTTGATCCAGCGCGTGGGCCTTTTCCTTCTGGATGATGCTTGACTGTTCTGATTTTCTTCCGCAGAATTGCCAGCAGATTGGTTTTAGCATTGATATTGTCTTGCATGGGTGTCTTGCTGACCTTTCCTCAGATTAAATATGGACGGTAAAGATGCTCCGGAGTGGCTGGACCCAGTGGCCCAGTATCTTGATATCTCTAATAACAATGTTCTCGTCTGTATAGAGCAGTAGCAAGGTGCCGTTGAATAGTGGACCCTAAACAGTCATGATGGCAGCGAAACACTTTATATCCACCGTACTCAGCATGCCTCTGGATTTCACCGCCTTTCTGGCGTAGTTAGGTGACTAACTTTCTCCTTACCTCCAGCATTTGTTGTCTACACCCACTGACTGCAATTTTATTTGCGCTAGTTCGGTTGATCTCGTATGGTTGGTGAAGTTGTTTTGTTACCTGGAGGCAACCATATCATCTCCCACTGTGTTCCCGTTAAATTGGTAGTTTTGTAATTTCGCGGTTG
>CACRXP010000409.1:344231-377893 GCA_902702965.1 Spirometra erinaceieuropaei | reverse complement strand
CCTCTCCCGCCTCTGGTCTTTTTAACTCTGTCTTGACACCGGGTCCAGGTGAGGGAGAAGGAGAGAGTGCAGTAGATGCTGTGAAAGTCTACATTCACTATAAGCTAAGTCACGCACAAGTCATCGTCCCTGCTCTCACCTAGTTGTAGAGCTAACGGTGGACATCATCTGCAGCGACCGTCGAACTGTCGTATGCACTTAATTTCACCTTTCCTCAGCCATGCCGGCAGGTGTTCTCGCATTCTTATGGATGGACGCAGGCTCGTACAACTCGTATCAGGATTTAACAGAACCAAGAGGAAGGCTCGGATTTCATCCGAGCGAGAGTGTCATAGAGGCTACATGAGGGAGGCACTGCAGCCCGCCTCTCAATCCTCCAGTCATTCCAAAACACTCCCATGTGGACCGAGTTTCCCCGTCAGTTAGCAGCCCTTCAATCCACTACTTTTAGTGCACCGTGATAGATTCAAACTCGTCAGATTTATGATGGTGAGGAACACGCTGATGTATCGTGGAAAATGGAGTCCCCAGCATCATCCTCATTCTCTCTCTCTCGCTCTCTCTCTCTCTCTCTCCCTCTCGCTCTCTTCCATGCATCAGTCCACTGTTCGAGCCTGTCAGCCATTTCATTCTGGGATTGGGCGCAGTGATTGGAGTGGCGGGAGGTCTACGCCTAGACGTACAACAGATTCAGGAAACCTTCTCACGCTCCAGCATTGGATACTTAGGTCATTTTTCTGGAGTTTGCAATGCACCTCACACAGTGTTCACCCGTATCACTGAGGAGAACATTACAGAACGCGCCACTTACCGCAAATTCCATATTCTCAGTTAAAATCTTTTCAGTCACACCTCATGGGGTTACTTAGAGATTTTAGTTTAGTTGAGTCATCAGCAACCTGTCGGTTTGTTGTTTCTGAGGCTAAGGGGCTTTCCGTTGTCTGTTGTTTCTTGAAGCACCCAGTTAGCCATCGGCTAGGCCTTAACTTCCAGCCTCCAGTCTGCTTTTTTTCTGGCTTTATTAGTTTTCCTTAATTCATAGAAATTTTGTCGGGAGAATAACTCCAGTTATGTTCAATTCCACTGCCTACCCTTCCGTGGTGTTCTCCATATTCAACTTTTTTTCGATCTCTCCAGGTCCTAACCGATTCCCTCCATTTTTATACATTTTCTCGAGGAAACTTCCAGATCTGTTTAGGTCTCCAATTCCTTGCGTCCATCCTCCCTATCTGTTCCCACTCATGTTGAAATCCTAGGATTTGCCTTTGTTAGGGTTGCCAGTCACTTGGTCTTCAATCTTCTGGCGGTCCTGCTCCACGTTATAATGGGCGTAACTTAAATGAAACAGCTCGCATTTAAAAACCCCTTTGCCTAACCTAAGTAAGATCGATTTTATCGGCTTTCTTTGTTTACTGTATAACTTTTTGCTGTCTGTCAAGTCAAGTTTAATGCGCCATGTTTTCTGTGCAGTTCATGAACTCTTCAAGTACCCGCAACACAGTCTTACTGTCAACAAATCTGTTTTGTATCCACCAGTGAGATAGCAATCAAAAGGCTACATTCTTGACAAATATTTTAATTTCTGGTAAAATATTTGAACTATTCGCGCCCTCGGTATTTTTAGTTTCCTCAGCCAGGCAATATCTACTGCTCCTACTGGCTGTGTTCTATAAAGGTTTTGATTATTTAAACAGGCAGTTTGTCTTCAACTGTATAGACGTGCCCAGAAGCTGTCCGCTCGAATAAATGTAAACAGATTCTGTAAAAGTTACAGTTTCTTTTCCGTAAAATCTTGATTTTGCCCTTGGTGTATCTAAGAGCTTCGTATAGCCCACTACCTGGTGCTGTAGCTGGCCTATCTCATGAAAGCTTAACCGAAATTCTGAAATGTGTTTTCATTTAAAAAGGATTACTTAGATAGGGTCAAAATATTGGTTATCGTGAGGCATAATCCGAAGGTATTCCAGTCAGGCCAGGATGCCGGCCTTTAGGTGGACTTCTTTATGGCCGTCTGCAAGAATTACAGTCTATGCAAATGAATGAATTTTGCCCGCCGATTTCAAATACTGAAACATGCACAAATATTACTCTTTATTGTATTTTTGGTATCAAATTATGCCTTATTCAGCTTTTTTCTTGAAGAAAGGGTATTTAGTGGATTTAACAAAGAATGTCCTCAATTCTCGAATAATTTTGAACCCGGCCTCCAGTTTCGCCTGCGTTTAGGGTTTCAAAACGTCGCACTATATGCTTTCCGTTTAGGGCAAATCACATATTTCCCTAAGCTATTAAGAAGACGTCGCTTAGTGTTCATAAAGTTTTGCAGTGGATGTAAATCATTTTGTATAGTTCATAAGTAGCATTGGTAGACAGACAGATACGATGCTGTATGAATGGACATTTCGCGGTCTGAAAAATTTCATAGTCATAACCTTTTTAAAAACCGAAACATGCTTTTTCCTTAATTATACAATTAGAATGAGACGTAATGTGTTACCAAATGAGTATAAAAAAGGATATTTATGTGCATGTATTCTATAGAATATATTTGAATTTATAAGGGAATTTAAAATCAATGAGAAAAATTCATACTGTTTAAGCATTCATTTAATACCGAGTTTAGTTCTTGCAGGCTTCCGTAAAGAGGCTCTTTGAAAAGCCGGCATTTTAGCCCAACTGAAATATCTTGGGATTATTCTACATGATAATTAATATTGCCCAAGCAATCCTTTCCAATCAAAACCAAATTTCGGAATTTCTGTGAAGGTTTCATGAGATAAGCCCTGACTCAATGAAAACCGAATCCAAGGCAAGAACATGAGTGCGAGTGGTAGATGGGTGTATTATAGTTCACCTCTTCTGCAACACATTGTAGCATGTCTACCACAAATGACCTTACTTGTTGAAGCTATCCGAATGGACAGGAGCGCATGATAGCCTGCCATTAAGAGGAATCCTGCAAGTAAAATGTCTTGTCCCGTTTTTAAGTCAGCCTGAGTCTGAATAAGTCTCCTTGAGAGGAGCTGCAACCCACCACAACGTCAGGTAGGCATATTTTCAGACATTTTTCCATGCTGCAACAGGTGATCCGATTCCCTATCTACTTCTCAAAACTCGATTACCTGAGAAATCTTATTTACTTTACCCCAATTGCAGGCTGTTCGGTTACTATGACAATTATTTTTTGTATACAGCGGAGGCAAAACTGAGGGCAGTATATGTGCAGTTCAGCCCCCTAAACAGACTCTTCTTTCTCCCCATCATTTTTAGGAATCCTCGCTCGGCAATTTTATGCACCTCTTTGCGAAACGCTACCTCTGCACCTCCCTTCTTCTGCCCATAATTTGGTTTGGCGCCGCCTTCACCTACTACGGCTCCATACTCGTTAGCTCCGATATTTTCCGGTTCCACAGCCAGTGTTTTGGAGGTAAGTTTATTCAGTCCCCTCCCCCACGCAGGCCCCATTAGGCCGCTCTTTTTCCTTGGTTTTTGCCACCGCCATCACTGCAGTCAGCCGAGGGTTCTTTAATTCGCCGCTGTTTCTACTGTGACAACGTCCGCGACCCAAGAAAAGTCCGGGTCAACACACAGTCTGAACTCTGTGAGGTGATTGACCTCTGAAACGCCTGCAGCATGCAACCCGCGTATCCGGCATTTAAGCTCTCATCGTACCGCGGCTCGTGACTTGAGCACTTTGCAGAGTGCGAGAACTGAGCCTGACAAAGGAAGCAGGAGCTATTATTTCGGCTGAGCCATTTGATCGACGTTTGCGCAGGTAGTTAGTTATGCAGTCACAGGGAGGTGCGTGCATTTTTCGCTGACCTAGTCACGTCTTTTGCAAGCATTTGGATTGACTCGTCTGGGTCACTTTTGCTGTTAGGAGACCATCTTGCGAGTATCGATTGGGAGGCAGTATGCCTAAGTTAAAGGCAGCGGTGTTGATGAGTGAGACTGAAATATTCGTGTCAGTCATCTGTGGGGGCAACTCTAAACACTTAATTTTCGTGAGAGTCCATAAGATGCTTGTTTCAGACACTCCTAAGAAGTGGCGGAGGTTCACGCTGCCCTAGTAATGCACCGAAACCAGTAAACAGGAATCAACACCAGTCTTACGTTCCTGCCCCCTCTTAGTTCAGATTTTTATGCGATTCTGATCATGACCGGATGAAATCGACTGCGTCTATACGTCGTCGTTTCACACCTTTGCGTAGAAATCCTGTCCGCCATGTTGGAGATGGATTTTTCCGCAGAATAGCAACGATCGGGTGAAGGGCCCTAAACACACACACGACCAGCCAAAGGTGCCTGTCTTACGGGTTTTACGGGAGGGACCTATGTATGCATAGAGGACTGGCAAAATAAGTATAGGTAATTGGTACATTCAGTTTTCGGTTTTCCCTTATGCAGAATTCCACTTTAAGTTAGGAAACGTACTCTGTTTCTGAAGTTAATCAGCGGTGTAGATTGACAAGTGTTTTTGTGCTAAGTTGCTTTGCGTATTGACCTTTTCTATAACAGCTGTCAGTTTTCGTTGTCACCTCCTACTCAAGAGTCTGGATCACGACCTGATCTACCGGCTAATTGCTACATCAGCCGCCCGAAACGATTAATCACTGCGTCAGGGCTATAGACAGACCATACACCGTTGCCGTCTGAAGCCTATTAGCGTTTACCACGCTCACTGGCTTTAATCTGTTGTCGAATGCAAAAAACGCTTTCCCGTCCACCAGAGGGATTAAATACTGCTGAAAGTAGGCGTTAGCACTGAAACATTGGTCATCTTCGCTACTTCCTCTCCTAGAATAAATCTCCAAGCTAGATGAGCACCGTAGTATTTAACGTGTTCAGCGGTAAACTCTTGCAGTAATAGTTACTCCTTGAAATTCCAGGAATGAAATCGCGTTTGTGCCATTTCACGTCCTTCCAAGAACAGTCCACGATGTTTGGCATGATCAGACACACACTGGTAGAGCAGTCCAAAGCCCTTAATCACCAATGGGAATTTTCTTCTTGAAAAAAGGGAGACTAGACCGACCGCTTCAGGCTCACTTTCCATCGCTCATACATGCGAAAATGCAAGTTCTGTTAGGTAAAGGAGGAGATTTCATTGCTGCATCGTGGATTTCATTCGACTGAAACTTCATACTCCTGCTCAGAGGCCCCATCAGAGGTGGCAAAAGATAGAGCCTCAGGGCGCACTGGGTATGGTTATTTAGTAACTGCCGTCTATAAGTACCGTACACCTTGTGCGTCTGCCACCTTTTACAGTTGTTGTCGCTGACTACTTTTTTAAGCAGTTATCTATAATGTTCATTTAATTACTTGCTCGTTCCTGCGATTGAATCTCCTCTATTGCCACCCGGGGTTGACCACGCCAAAAACGGTTCGTTAAAAGGCCATAAGCTATCGCTAGGACGAATTGGTTCATGATCATACATTTTAGACATTGACGAGGGCCTTAAACAGATAAATCGTTGTTGTTTATACGGAAATCATTTTACGCTTCTTGCAGTTTTCCCAGTAACTGTTAACTTTTGGGGACCAAACTTCGCTTACGGGTACTCATTTCAACACGGTAAGGACCCGACTTAAAGGAGCAGTAGTTGCATCAGTGAAAAAGATTGTTGCTTGACTACACTGATCATTTCAGCACTGACTGCCTTCAAGCTCGGACCTTATTCCAAGCACTGTCATGAGACTTTTCAGACCGGGAGTTTTATGCGGGGACTGGTCGAGTTTTTATTTCCAGAACCGGGCCTCCTGACGGATTTGTCCCGTCCCTGTAGTACCTTGACAGAGAAAAATCTCATCATCAACATTAAATGTGTGATAATTCTCTTTAACATATAAACGAACGTGAGAGTTTGAGTCTACTCGCTATGTTGCCGGTTTGTGTCAAAGCAATCGAGTTTACGTCCCGGTCGACTCACCCCGTAGACGAATTATCAGAACACGAGGAGTGGCTGATTTAACCTTGTCTAGCCTTCGTGCTTTAGGTACCGCTTATTTATTTCAGTCTTTTCATTAACTGCCGTTCTGTTAATCAGTCTCCAAAACTTTCCATGACATCAGACTCCAAGTGGCTGTGATAAGTTTCGTTGAAATACGACCGCCCACTGGGTGTGAATAAAACTTGTCCTTGAGTTCGCCTGCATTTAACTAATATTCCACCTTATTCGGTAAGATTAAGAATTCAATAAGACAATCTTCATGTCATTCCAACCATTCAAACGCTCTTCTTACTGTGACAACTTGCACAAACTCCCGGTGCACAGATAGGTAAGTTCCCGAGAATAAACATCCAGTCCGAAGTAACTATCCACTGGAGCATTTCAAATGATTCTTTTCGCATTTGCCGCCTGTAAAGTGGACCGTTTAGCCGACTCGGTAGTTGAAAGTAACTTGGTGCCAATTTATTTGTCGTGTGGCCAGCTCCCTTCGGCTGGTGCACTACCGATTTAATATTTCCATCCATAGCAGGGCGAAATTTCAGGCACATTCCCGCCCTCTTTTGTCTAGCTGTCCTTATCTTTATCTGACTCTCAAGATTTCGTTACGATTTTCACTGCTTATCCGACAGGCTTGGGTGAACTGTACAGATAATACAACTTGTTCATCAGTAGGCTTGCTTTGCCGTGTTACACTAAGGCCTAGTGGAGTGAGAATTTGATATTAATAGCTTGAAACCTCACAATTTTGCTATGCTCAGATACTCGGAGTATATTCCTCAACCTTGTTGTTCGCATGGAACTTTCAGGACCAAAGTAGTTATTCTCAGACTATCTTACACTTCAGGGTTGGGTATAACTGGCTGACGACGACTAATATGCCAGAAATGGCAATTCCATTCTGTCTTGTCTTTGTCGGTAATAACATACTATCATACAAAGTGGCTGATTTTTATTTCCTATTTTTTAAGAACACAGTTTCTTTTATTTCAGTGAAAGCGGATCCTGTTGATCACCACGGGAACCTAACCGCCGGTCTAACGTCTGTAGTGGACACTTCCTGTTGCGTCGAGCTCCAAACAGAAGACTATACTTCGATGCTTGTCTCATCCCTCGGAGAGTTCGCAAGTCAGAAAGCTTCACATATTTTTCTTGCCTAATGTAACTACCTTTAACAGGAGGAACGCTTACCAACTAGCCCCTTGTTAGAGTACTGTTACTTCCCTCTTCAGCACCCTGGAATAATGGGAAGATTTGTGGGGTGGAAGTACTTCAAACACCGAGAGCCTTTAGTTTGCTAATGAATTTTTCTTGTTGACTACAGACGTGATATCGCGTTTCAGATGTCACATCTATCTTGTCACGCCATCTTAGGTAAATAAATTGGCGTTTGTAAAAATTTAGGTTTTGAGGCCATTCATCGCACCACTGTTGTAATCTATCCTGGTAATTCTCAAACTGTGGTTTATCCACCGCCCCCTTTTTCTACTCACAGCAACTTGAGGTTCTAGGCTCGCATCATTCTCCGACAGTCCGGTAACTTTCCTTAGTCATCCGCGCATATTGGAAACAAAGTCTAGTTTATAAGAGTCGCTTGCGAAATCCCGCAGCCAAGTCCCAAGTATGACTTGGAATTAGCCATGTACACACGTTGAGACCTTCGTGTGGGGAAATCACCCTGTCCACTTAAGATGTCCCCACTCTCATCTATTGAGCCACTTACTTCGGAACACTGCCAAAACCCTCTCGGAGATCATTGTTGGCGGCATTTGCAATTTGACATTTTCATAGATCCCATGGTTTTACACGAAAACGTGGTTCCCTTCATCCATATCTTCCTGATTGTTTTATTTCTAGCGACTTACGCAACTGAATCTTTTATCGAACGTTTTGGTCTGCCTATACTCGATGCGACTGCGTACAGTTGTTTTGTTCCGTGAAGGCCCTCTGTATCTGTGACTTCATTCAATTTTACTCTCCCCTAAACACACCCCGCCCCCCCTCGTTCGGAGGCTGGCGCTGACCTTTACTATCTCTCCCGCATGGGCTCATTGTGTTCGGTCCTGGCAGAACCGTTTATAGCGACAGGTTGACCTTTTAAACGGGATCGTGGGAAGGCGAGTTGAAACTCTCATAAAAATCCTCTGTCTCTCAGTATTCCCTTCTGCGCTCTCCATGTCACCTAGCCCTATATCAGTTTTTAAATTTTTAGTTCAGGCGGTTGTCTGTCTGCTGCCTAAAGGGACAGCGGTTTATTCTTTAAACTTACACGAACGAAAACACGAATGTCGACCTGTATTGCTCTTTTCTCAGTTCTACCCCTGAACATCCTCATGGTGAACTTCATGGGAAGACGTTTCTCTCTGGCGTGTGTGTACTTCTTGCTGGCTGTCTTCTTCATTGCGATCAACGCCTGCGTGCCCTCCACTGTGACCATCGTCTTTCTCTTCATCCTGCGCGCCCTCTCGTCCTCCACCCTCAATCTTGTCTACCTCTACACCACTGAGGTGAGTTGGACCGCCCTGGATGCTGTTAAGATTAATTACAAAAGCTAACGAAAACGCAAAAAGGCCTTAATGTAAACGTGAAGATTCTCAGACCATGGGCAGACCCTGCGTCTTGGGGCTGTGAATAAACTTCTTCAGACCCCAGTCAAATATTCCTGTACTCAGATGACTGAGTTCAAAAACAGGGAGCTCTCCCATAGCCAAACTCTGCTATTTGTTTTTTTTCTATCGAGAGTTTTCCAGTAAGGATAAGCATTTCGACGGACCGACTTCCGCATAAATATCAGTGTCTTAATTTTATCGCGTGATAATGTACTCGATGCTGCTTGCATGATATTTTGTTGGGTGCTGTGAGATGGTCGTAAAACGGTATTGATTGATTCAAGAGGGGCTTTCTATATACACGAACAGGAGCTATGTTAGAAATGAACGAATTACGGAGTACATTTAATTACTAAAGGACGTTGGACACTTATAGCTATGATTAGCGGTTTTATTCTGCTTTTATTTACTTTTTGACTGCTTTATTGCCCTTCTCGTGAAAAATCGATTTCTTTGCTTATGCGAGTGTCTGTTAATAAGCTCATCACGCAAATGCTTAACACTTGTCGTGACATTTTTGAGGCAGCGTGCATATTGCGCAGGTTTCTGAAGAAAATCGGCTGAATAATAATCTGTAGAAGTCGGACTAAAAATGGAAAAACCCAGGCTACCAGTTGTCTCAGTGCCTAAAATTCTGAATGACTACCAAAGAAAGCATAAAAGAGTGTAGTCAATTGACGTTGTTTGCAAAACGTGAAGTGAAATACCGTCTGGGGACCCGACACGATAACTCTCCTGACGGTTTTGCCAACATTCAATCCTATTGCGAATTCTACTCATTGGATATTATGATTTCAGCAGCAGCCAACGGATAGTTTCGGAACTGAAATAGTTGACTAACAGCAACTCATTAATAGAAGGATTGCCGTTTCAGGAGACCGCTGTCTGCAGAAATAAAAAAGTGCCAAGAGAAGAGGTAAACGACAACATGAACATACAGCCTCACCCTCACCAAGAGCGGTAGCAAACAATACTTCAAAATCGCAAACTAAGTTTGGAAGTGATAATGGCAGTGCACACTCATCATTGATAACTACCCAGCTGAAGAACAGTGACCAGCCTACTGGCAGAGTAGAAGCTGTCCGATCTCCACCGCAGAAGAAGGTAAAAGGATTCGACATAGAAAAAGACGGCGAGATCGCAGTTGGTAGCCAGGAATGGGGAAGCGGACGGCGACCTTAACCCTAATCCTAACCTTAACCCTAACCCCCACCTCAACCTTAAACGTTAACCGATAACCCTAACGGCAACCTTTACCCTAACCGAAATCGTAAAGGTAACCGTAGCCCTTAGACATACCTGTCACTGCGAAACCTAACCGTTATACTGAAACCTATTTGTACGCTCAAACCCTTACCGTAACCCGGAAACATAAGTCTAAAGGCATAACCCTAACCCGAAAATCGGAAACCATTAACCGATACCCTTATCCTAACCTCAAACGTAAAACGGAAGCCAAATGGGTCAGATGTGATTATAGGGCCCGCAAAATAACCGCAATAAGCAAACCCCCCAGTCACCTGTAATACGGGGCCTGGCTACCAACTGCGATCAAGCCGAAAAGACTACCGCATGGACGGAGACCTCAGAGGAAATCGCGGACCATATGACAAAACATAATATTAATCCGTCTCGGCAGAGAAGCAAGCAGACGATCATCGTCCCCCGCAATGAGACCGAGGAGAAGCAGGCAATTAATAATAAGACTCAGAGCGTTCACACCCAACTGAGGTCACATCATAAGAAGAAGTTAAATCAAAACGGGCTGATGACTGAAAAGGGAGCGACGGAAATCGGACGACTTCGGAATAATCGGAGAAAAAATCTTCCTAGGGTGGAAAAGCAGAGCTCGTCCGAGCAATGGACAGAAACCTCCAGCGCCGGCGTAGACACAGACGCGGCAAATGTAAATATCCTCTTTATTGTCATAAAAGACAGGAGCAGTATTGCCACAAACACGATGCCATTAGTTCAAGAAAAGGTCCCTAGAGTGAATGACGACCAGAATATCGCCATGAATGCTTCGACAGGAACTCCCAAGTCAGCATCATCCCGCAGCAACCACAGGCCGCTCCAAAAGCAGTGCCTAGTAAGACAGAGACTTCAGGAGCCACACGCAGACCCCTCAAGGCCGCGTACTAGCTGATCTCGACTTGTTGCAAGGTCTTATAAATACAATGCTTCAACCCAACGAAGAGGTTTCAGTTTTAAAAGCCTTCAGACTCGGAAAGCGCACAACTGAATCCACTATCCCACCGCATCCTAGGCCTCTCAAAATTGTTCTGAGTTGCAAAGAGCATATTGATCTCATTTTCTCAAGACGTTTTAAGTTAAAATATTCCCACTAAAGAGTTTTCTTTTCAGGCGGATTACACACAACCAGATCGGCTAAAACGCCGACAGTTGGTCCAGGAGGTAAGGTTGCGTCAAAGGAGTGGCGAATAAAGCCTATTTATCTACAACAATTGCATAATCGAGCGTCCGCCCCGGTTTATATGGACACGGTCCATGCGCATGTCGACACAGCTGAGGCAAATGACAAAAGTGGCGACAAAGCCGGCTTACCAAAGGCAAGAAATCTAAAATACTTATGTTCCAATGCGCAAAGTCTGCTGTCTAAATTAGGTGAACTTAAGATATACGTTAACCAAACCTTACCCGACGTGGCTGTCCGCAAGCAAAGACGATCGCGAAGTCGCTTTATCCGACTATCAATTGTTCAATTTGTTCAGACTAATGCGCAAAGTCTTCTATCTAATTTAGACGAGCTTAAGATTCACGTGCACCAAACCTTATCAGATTTAATAACCATAAATGAGGCGTGACTGTCCGCGAATGTAGACGATCGTGAAGTCGTTCTCTCCGGTCATCACCTGTTCAGAAAGGAGAGAATGGGACGTCAAGGTGGCGGTGTGCACACATATGTCAAATACGGCCTTTTTGCGTCCGAGAAAGGGGGACAGTTCGTGTGCACAAATGAAACAATGTGGTTCACCATCAAAACTTCGGGGTCGCAAACTCTCGAGATCGTGACGGTCCACCGCCCACCGAGGAACGATCCGCAATCAGACAGTAGTCTAATAGAGGAATTAGAGGCGATTTCGGTCCGACTCAGTGTCATGATTATGGGCCAATTTAATGTTCCGAATATTGACTGGAATCGCCGCCTCCTACAAGCAGTGCAAAGATCGCATCTCACACAACACGTCTTATCCCCAGCCGGACTACATGACGGGCAACTAGCTAACTGCTTAGACCTTGTCTTGACAAAGGCACCTGAAAGCATTGATGTCGTAAACTGTCTACCTCCTCTCGGAAAAAGCGACCATGTAGTCCTACAGTGGGAGTATTCTCACTTCTCTGTTTCTGATCAAAGCATCGTGATCAGACGTAACATATAGCATGGTGACTTCAACCAAATGCGTCTCGACATGTGTCGTAGAGACTGGAAATCAGCATTCACAGGGTGTGCTCTCAAGGACTGGTTAGAACTTGAGGTCGTATTGCATGAGCTTATCACCAGATACTGCCCTATACCGAGAAAGAAAATCACCAGCAGGCCCCGATGGCTAACGGGTACACTAAAAACTGAAGTAAACCGTAAACAAAACCTGTGGAAAGCGTATCTCAGGGATAAGACAATCGAATCAAGGAATAGGTACAAGACTCAGCGGAATAGGGGAAAGTGCCTTGTTTACAAAGCCCGCCAAGACTTCGAGGGTAACCTTTTAAACTGTACAGGAGAAAACCCAAAGCTTTTCTTCAACTGCATAAGACCAAGTACTCGCAACAGAGATCCCATCCCATTGTTACAAAGGATGATGGCGTTGAACTTAGCATGGACGACGAAACGACTGAGCATCTGTCCAGGCTCTTTCAGTCTGTTTTTACGAGAGAAGTCGCTGTACCCGCTGACCACTATAGCGTGGACGATGTCCCGAAAATTGACTCAGTGGTTCTCAAAAAAGCTATTGTTCAACAAGAATTACTGAAGCTAAAAGTAACGACACTGCCCGGTCCTGATGAAATACCAGCAAAGCTGTTGAAGGTATTAACCACAGAATTGGTAGAACCTCGCTGTCTCCTCTTCTAAGCCTCTCTTGATGTAGGCAGACTGCCTCCTGAGTGGAAGACTGCGTGGATTTCACCGATAAATAAAAGTGACAGTCGCGCCTTCGCAAACAACCATCGACCGGTAAGTCTCAACTCCATATGCTTCAAAGTTATGGAGCGAATTATCAAACGCGAACTGATGCGATTTTTAGAGCAATATAACCTTCTCTCTGATGTACAGCATGGCTTCCGCAGAGGAAGGTCATGCTTGACCAGTCTACTCTCCTGTCTTGAACAGTGGACCCAAACGATTGATGAAGGAAACGTGGTGCATGTTCCCTATATAGACTTCAAGAAGGCCTTCGACAGCGTGCCACACCCACGTTTCCTATGCAAGCTCTGCTGCATAGGGGTAAGAGGCAAGCTTTTGAAGTGGATTGAAAACTTTTCGGTCGGTCGGTCCCAGACTGTCCTTCTTGGTGGCTAGCAATCGGCAGCGGTGACGGTTACGAGCGGAGTACCTCAGGGCTCCGTTCTTGGCCACATCCTTTTCCTCATCTGTATTGTTGACTACAATCATTGGTTGGACTGCGAAATCGACATGTTTGCTGACGATATAAAGCTGTGGACCGTCATCCGCAACAAGGACGATGTAGCAAATCTACAAGCAAACTTGGACCGACTCGAACGAAGGTCAGGACACTGGCTCCTCCCATTATATGTTACCAAATGTAACATTCTGAGAATTTACAGAATCTGCTCTGCGCACCGGAAGACGTTCTATCTAAACTACACACCGCTGCCATTGGCAGACATATAGAAAGATCTAGGTGTGCGGATAACATCTTCACTAAAGCCATCATTCCACTGCAGCGAAATTCGCGATGTCCAGCTTATATCTCATCAAGCGGGAGTTTGCGAAGCTTGACGAAGAGTGCTTTCGCAAGATCTTCAGGATGTTTGTGCGCTCACAGTTAGAATTTGCCATTTAGGTCTGGAGACCCGGATCTGTCAAAGATCGTTCCACCCTTGAAAAAGTCCAACGACGGGCAACCAAGCTTGTCAGGGATCATAAAACCTACCTTACGAAACTAAAATGTCCAATCTTAACCTCATTCCCCTGAACTACAGATAACTAAGTGGCGACTTACTTCAAATGTTTCCATTGCTACGGGGTCAGGATTGCTGCCGCGCATCCGGCGACTTCTTTGAGCTGGCCACCACTTGTAGCTTGAGAGGACATCCTCTGAAACTACGAGTGACAGGGGCGAGATTGGACGCAAGGAGGTATTTTTTCAGCCACAGTGTGATGAAGTTTTGGAATGCGCTGCCTGTGGACGTCGTCATGTCCTCATCCGTGGACGCATGTAAGAGGAAGCTTGACCAGTACAGTGCTATGTACCACCACGGCATCAGAAACTAACGGATTTTCTTCCCGCACCACCCCGAAAGTTTTACTTTACAAATCATGCTACTCCATATATTTAAGTAATACTACTTTTGACTTATTTCGTGGCCGAAGCATATACGAATGCTTCGATAGTACTTGGTCCATTCAGTACCACGTATTGGTTATTGTACAATTTTAACACAGAAGGCATTCACACACAAATTTATACCAGTAACCAATACTTGTGTGTAATTACAGTGAGTGGCCGATCTCATGAAATGTTGACTGAGATTCTGAAAGGATTACTTGGTCGCGGTAGTAATACTCATTATCTTACGGCAGAAACTAATAACATTTCAGACTCCGTCGGATGTCGGCTTTTGAATACACTGCTTTTCAATCTCCTGTAGAAACTTTACTTGGCAAAAAATGACTACTTACGTAGCATGCACTTTTCTCATTGATTTTCGATGGTCTTGCAGATTCAAATATATCTTACAGAAACCATAAACAAAAATATGCTTTCTTTCAGTCAATTAATAGAGAAATACGTCTTTGTGTGTTATACTCAAGGAAGGAGTATAATTGGGTTTTTAGAAAGTTCCTAATTATGAGATTTTTTAAGACCTCGCAATGTCCATTTACACAGCATCGTAACTGGCTGTTTACCACAGCTCCTCATAAAATGTACAGCATAGTCCGCATCCATTTCAAAATTTTATGGACTCTGTATGATATCTTTTATTGGCATAGTAAAATATGTGATTTTCTTTACGCGGAACGCATGAACCTTGTAGACTGAAACCACTAAGTGCTAATGCAACGAATGATCAGGCTCGAAATTATTCGGCAATTTGAAAACTTTTAAAACCTAATTATACTCCTTCCTTGAGTATAAAATATAAAGAAGACGTAATATATATATATATATATATATATGACCATCAAAAATCGATACGCAAAATGCATGCTGCTTAAGTAGTCATTTTTTTACCGCGACCAAGTAATCCTTCCTAATCGAAAACGCATTTCAGAATTTCAGTCAACATTTCATGAGATAGGTCACTCACTGTACTTACCTAATTTTCTTTGACGCTTGCCTTGCCATTGTTTTTTTATGACGTTATTGTAACCAAAATGGAGTTCAAAGGCTCTCGCCTACATTTCCCTCAATAAATCTGATGACCTGATGATTCTTCCTTGTTCAAGTGGCCTGCTAATTTCACATTCTATTCATCTTGTGCTGATTGTCGCAAACGACCAGGCACAGATGGCTCTTTTATGCATACTCAACTAATGGCTAACTGGTATATTTTAATTAATAGTAGATATATAGTCGATAAACAGCTTATTTTATTTTCTGTGGAGTTTTCACAGGCACGTCTTTTTGACTACCAGCGTTATCTTGTCCCCTGTTGTTTTTGGGTCGGGAATTGCTCCCGCCACCACCCCACTCTCACACCTAAAGCTAGAATTGATAGTGCATCGTGATAGAATTAAGCGAGTCAGATTTAGTATATTGAAAAGTTGGCTGGTGTGACGTGAGCATAGATTCCTCAGTATTGACCTCATTCCTTCACTCTTCTCCTACTCGTTGGCGAGCTATCCGATCTTGACACTGGTCTGCGGTAAAAAGTTGGGTTGAATGGCTGACTTGTCGTGAATGACTCTCCTAAAGACATGTACCACATAGGCATGGCAATGACTATGGCTCACACAGTTTCGGTTTAGTTTAGAAGGTGGGGGTAGGGCGTTTCCATGCACCTCCACGTGCTCATCAGGTTGTGTTTCAAGAATTGTGTCGGACGTTGATGGATGGTATATTACTGAATGGTGGTCGACTTTTGTCATTTTTAACTCCACCAAGATGTGTGACAGTCTTATAGAAAACCAATCTTCTATAGTGGTCCCCTGACACGCCTGAAGATGCTACGACCACATGATCCGTTCTCGATTATTCTTCAGACACGAGAACCCTTTTATTCAAGCAGCCTTCGCTGAAGGTCGTTCCACTATTAGCCGGCCATAGATGCGCCACATATCCTGTAGCTGGACTGACATGCAGACCTGCCTTTTCAGATCGTTCGATCATCCCGGCCGACTCACACAGTAGTTTTCCCTAGGCCAGATGTGTGACGTATCCGCATCCTAGGTTGTGTATTCCGAGCGTTTTCATTCAGCGAGCCCTCGAGACAAGTTAGAGTCTAACATTAAAACCATAGAAGAGGCAATCAGAGAGGCCTAACTCATTGGATTTTTCTCAAGTCCTGAACGTTCTTGATTCTAGGTTTACCCAACAACTATCCGATCTCTGGGATTGGGCCTCTTTACGTCAATATCTCGTCTTGGGGCAATGTCAACTCCCTACGTCGCTCAGGTTCTGATGCCGGAGGTCTCGGTAGTGGCTGCCCTTGGAACCTACAGCGCAATGAGCGTACTCTGTGCCATTGCCTCTGGTTGTCTACCCATCGAAACAAAAGGAAGAGCCATGCAGGTATGTTCTGCGTACGCCACGACATTTTACGCCAGTTCTTCTGCGGCCCTGTTAATGAGTACTTCATGTAGATCCGCGCAGCCATGTCCAATATAGCCCAAAGATTCGATTCTATTTGAGCGAACGAGGGTTGCTTCGTGGCGCGCTCCATCACAACTTGGACAAATTACGTTGTCTCTCGTCGTCTAGTTTTTATAAAGCCACTGAGGTCACAAATATTCCAGCCTTATCATAAACTGAATTCGTTCTGAAAGTTGCTGAAATGCATCTTTCCTTTCGTCCTCCGGTGCACTGGTTTGCTACTAAGGCGGACCAAGCGGTAGATGCGCTGGACCAACACGGGGGCTACATCAGATTCTGACAGGCGTTCTCGGGAATTCGCACTCACGACAAATGCCAACATTGGGGATACGGCGGCAGGCCCGGTTTCCGGCTCATGCCGCGTCAGTTTGGATCCCTACCGTCCTCCGTCTTTGATGCTGTTGAAAATCGTAATCAAGTGTTTATTGTGGACCAGGGAGTGTGGTGGTACGTCTAAGTTGGGGGATTTCGCCGTGCCAGCCACCTGCGGCCTCTCCCATCCCCGGCCTTCTTCAATTGGTCGTGACAATGGGCCCAGGTGGGGGAGGAGGGGAGGGTGTGGTAGATGCTGCGCACGTCTATCTTCACTTTAAAATCATTAACGCGCAAGCCACGGTGCCTGCCCTCACCCTGTTGTGGGACACACGGCAGACATCTTCAACAACGACTTTCGAATTGTTGGCGCACTTACGCTTACTAATCGCAGCATGTTATCAACAAAAATAGGGCTATTCCTGACTCGTTTTGCAGTCATCAGCATGTGTTACTCCAAACCCGATTTTCCCGACTGATGTTTAAACCAGAATGAATCTGTTGTCGGTCAACGTCCTCATCACTACACTACGGGTTCATGTCTCGTTGACTTTACAGCAAAATAGAAATTCCCATTTGCGTTTAGCGACGGGGATAGACGGACACATGCCACTGTCACGTGACTAAGTATGCCAGATCTTTGCCGACCTGTGCAGTAGGCCAGGAACATTTTTCAATGATTCGCTGACTCGGGCTCAAACCTCGGGCCTGTAATGTTGGTTTGTGGCATAAGGCTCTGCTGATGGTAAAATGAGCCAGAAACAACCACTCCGTTGCCCTTGTCGTAGTCTGTAGAAAAAAAACCCGCAGCCCGACAAACTGTTGCACTGCGGAATAGCAATCAGTTGTAACGACATCCTACGGACAAAGGCAGGGATAGTTGGGTGGCCATCGGTGGCTTGTGTACCGTCGTCGACCAATTCTACTCCATTCCGGAACTGCACTTCCAAGTTTTTGAGCCCCAAGTCAGTTGAGCATCGAACAACGCTCTCATCCCAATGCACTGCGGGCTTACCTCATGCCTGCTAAAATTAGAAATGTTCAGTCACACGACAGTGACGTCCATCGATCCATTCTGATTGTTGGACAGAGGTGAGCACTTCCCCTTATTGTTTTGGGGATGAGGGTACCGATCAGGCGCAGGCTATCGCATGCTAGCCGATAAAATTGTTAATTTGAACCACAGCTCCCTACAGGAATATCACCAGCTGGTCACGGCGGCAAGCCAAAAATGGCCATTCCAACCACATCCCTATCCTTTTCGTTAAAGCGCACTTATGACGCGCTGATTGGTAGTCGCCATGTGACCGCCCGCGTGAGTTGTAGATCCTCTGCTCCAGGGAGATGCCTAAATGCTCACCTGCTGTGATCGAAGTAGGCTGGTGCACACGATTCCATTTAACACTTGAGATTTGGCATGTGACTTGGTACAAGTCGTTCCTAGAATTACTGATTGCTTATAATGAAAAAAACATAACGTTCGCAGACAGAGAGCCAGAAAACCCGAGGTATCCAAACTGCCAGGTCAGATCAATACCAGTTACGCGGAAAAATGCACCCTAGTTGGACATATTTGAATGATTCCTATCCCGAGTCTCAGTCCAGTAACTTTGTATCTGTCCAGCTTTCAGCAGAGTATGAAGAATCCATTAGCCCAAGTGTATTTTAGCCGTTCCTGTTAAGTGGCGACTTCAGTAACGCAGTCAATTAAATTGATCCATTCCAATAATTAGCCTTTCTTTTAGAGCACGTACTTAACAGTTAGGTTGCCTTTTGAAACTCTTTCAACATTACGCATGTGGATTTTGAGCTTCTTCCGATTTATTTTAACGCCCTTGAACTACAATTTCTTCAGAATTACCCACATCTAGACCTATTCCGCAGTCCAACCTAAACCAAAAAGCTGGCCCAACGACACTTATGAAGATTTAGTAAACCCGCGTCTTCGTCTCTGACTGAGTTTGAATTTTTATTTGTAAGACTACGTCTATTTAACTTTATGACCTCCTCCCCAAGGAAAGTTAACCATGAGGGTTAATGTAATTTCATTCGGAGAGTCTCGAGGTTTTGTTCGTTCCTAATTGGTAAGCAGTCACATTACCCTCTACTCCGGCTTACTTGGCCGCATTCGTAACTCAGTAAGTAACATTGTCTACAGCACATGTTTGGAAGACAACTAAAAGAACGGAGGTCGGACCACTTGATCACGAGAGCGTACGGCAAAGTAGTATGTACCTGTCAAACCAGTATCCAAGCTATAGAGGCCTGACAGTTAAGGGGCGGAATATGGGTCACTGACTGAGAGATCACCGATTCCCGAGAGCTCTGCGTCCTTCAAATCATAACTATTTTACAAATTAGTATAATTTCCAGTGTGTGCTGATGGCTCTTGAACTTAAGACGGCACTTAGCCATAACTCATGCTGTAGTCACTGCGAAGACACATGCACATGTTATGACCTTCACGAGAGCTTTATATGACGCTCTACAAACAGGCTTGTTTAATCTTGTTTAAAATCTTTTCTGACTTATATCCATTGTCGTTGTCGCTGCGCGCGCCATTAAAGTCTACCTCCAATCCGGGAAATCCCACTACGATGAAAAAGGGAAGTGCAACATCACTCCAGGCCGTGGATGTCGACGTACTGACGTTGAAATGAATTACGAGTTAGCGACAGAATTGTTGAAGAGCACCAAAGGGAGACAGTTTTCCTAGTTTGCTTCTGCAATCAGTCGCGCAGCCGCCCAAACAGGCCATCTCTTTAACAGTTGCAAAATTGCCTCTTCGGAATGAAGCTCAAACTCTTCTCATCGACCTTCCTATGTGGCGCTCTCGAAATATGGCATTCAGACAAATCAATTTATAAATGATAACAACTTAGCGCCTGTTCGAACTGACTATCAAAGTACAAGCTAAGCTCTAAAAATTTATCCAAATCCACTGCTTAATTCCAAAGTTCGCAGGGTGGGAAATATTTTTACGCGACATTTTCACTAACTAAGCACTATGAGGAGCAAAATAGGGAAGTGGCATTGTCTGTATGGACAAAAGATGCTGGATGCTGATGTAGTTTAGTAACCTTCCTTCATTGTGTTTGGGATAATAGCCACTGGAGGGTTGGTTTGGTCATTTAGAGATGGTCAATTTACGGAATCTACACCCACCCTTTTCCAAGTGAGGTTTGGGGGCTGTTTGCTCCATTATGCACAATTGACAAAAACTTCGAAAAATGGTTTACTGAAACATTGCAAGTAACCGACTTCAATTCATATTTTAAAACATTTTATTACGGTGGATTTCAGTCAACCGGACGATCTTGGGACAGGGTACTTTGGCCAGAACATGCGGCCGCTCCAATTATCTTTCAGGCGCGAGATGTGTGGTCAAAATATGAAGCCCGCACAAGGGGGGGGGAGCGATGCTTTAAGAGGTATACCCCAAAGCGTACTCCAACCCTACTAGGTTTTTAGTAAATTCGGGCAGGAAGACAAGTTGCGTCTCCTGCGTTCATGTAGACGCCGTAGCCTGAAGCTTATCAAAAAATTAACAAATTACTGCTGTCTATGCAATTTATGCACTAAAGTAGGCACGCTCGATTGTGGGAGGTCGCCAGGTAAATCGGTCAAAAAACTTAAGGTGTGAACCTCGTAATCCTATGATGAATTCTGCATTGTTTGCGTAGGAAGTCCTGCTTGAGCTGTCAGTTCACTCTGTCAGGATTAGTAGATTTCATGCCCTATAGGACGGCTAACTCGTTTCAAGTATGACTAAACTCCTGGCTCTTGATCCATCCTTTATTTTCAGAGCGTCGGCTGTGCCTACACCTTGCCATTACTGTCGTGTGTTAGGATCCATGCGAGGCTGTTGACATGTTTACAATTTTATCAAATGGATTAACCGCCAAATTAGCGTGTTAGCACGATTAGAGTCCTTGGCAGCCGCCCACTGTTTACAAGGTCATTTTGGCGTTTTCATATGTTCGAAACCGCCCCGCGGTCCCCCCGAGGATTTATGCGTTTTAACAAGTAAACAACATTTATGTGGCATTTCTATCGTGTACAGCTAAGGCAATTTCTACTGTCTCTACCCCAGCATCTCCGAGTTCCACAAACTTCTTATTACTGGTGACCTACCAGTTGACCTCGAGGGGGCGTTACGACACCTTACCCTAACCCTTTCCATGTTTGTAGGCCGTTTTGCAGATGCAGCACTAACTGGATTTTAGCATTAACCCATTGTCACGCATCCCTAGTCCATTTACTATGGGGACACCGAATTTACTAGTTTAGTCAACACCTAGGGATTTCCTTTCTCATTCCCATGGGGTCAGCTGGCTGCCAGCTCCCCTTTTTCTTGCATTTTTTGTTATCCCACTCGTGTAATTGTATAGTTTGACATGCCTGTCTTTTCCACTGACTGACGACAGCCTGTGTTAGGCCACTGGTTTTTACCTCTGCTCAGTCGGGAAATATTACCAGATTTTTGATTGGCTTCACGACTGTTGGTCTTGACTACTCCCCTCCCCCGTCCACCTCACCTGTAAAACGCCACTGTTGTACGGTTCATCCTTACTCCGTCAGCCTCGCATTTTCATCGCATGTCCACGAGCCCTCCTTGCTGTCTGATTACCATTACCTGGAGACACGGGAGGCCTACACCAGTTAACTGAACTTGCGTCTACTTTTATGTCTGAGGTTCTGCCTATCCTCTCGACTTTCTCCCATTTAAGCAGTACGTTGGTCCTAACAAACATTTCTATTTGGCGCAAGTTAACCGCTGATCCAGTTATTCGCGACACAAAGTTGCCGGAATCTTTTGCACCACTGCCACAGGGCAGTTACGTTGGCGTACAGTTCACGTGGATATATTTTGCGAACAGATTTACGCACTGACTAATTCTGCAGAAGAAATATCTTCGTCGCCCGCGTCCGTTATTACCAGAAGAGCTATTTGGCTACGCCTTGCACTCATCTAGGGGACACTGGAAAGTTGAGAAAGCGTATAGAACCGATTGCCTTACAAGTAAATTTATCACGCGGCTCGCTCTCAAGCCCGACGCGCGACCCAGTTCCCAGCCAAGGACGCACGCCGTTATGAGGCCGCGAGTCGGCGTGGACTCAGCCTTATCGGGAACACCACCCCCTCCGCTCTGTTTGACTGCTAAAACTGCTCATTTGATGTTGCATTCTCACAGTCTCTGATGATGGCCTCCCGTACGAGACTGGAAACTCAGGCCTATAAAAGCACTGTCCAAGTGATCGCACGTTCATCTTCTTTGCAGGGTTGCATTCGTTTATAATGTCGAAGAGTTTATGTGTGTGTGAGTTTATGGGCTATCGATCGATACACAATTTTCAGCCAAATACCATGTAAACTTTGATACCGAGGCACCTTCATAGTTCCATTGACATGCCTCAAAAATGACCTGGATCCTGGGCCAACTCTCGCATATTAACTGCAAAATTGGCGAGTTGACACAAAAATTAGAACAGCCAACCGCCTACGGGAGATAAACGGGAAACACATAGGCAGCTTGATAGGAATGGCGAAAAGCAAAACTCCCAACTTCCATCTCCCACGCGTTCTTAGTGTCGAAGTACCGACACTTCTGCAACCGTCGCAACAATAACGTCAGCGAGGTGGGCAATGCCCCATGGAGCATTAGTACCACTGACGAACATCACACCCACCCCGTTCCCAGCGCTCAAATGTTGCCAGGTCAAACCACACGATAACATAGATAGTCATCATGGATTAGAATGCGTAATATGCAAGTACTGCTACTAGGCCTTTGAAATTAAATCAAGTTCGTCGTAGGGTTTTGTTTTCCTTGCAATTATTTATGAGAGACCTTTCCAACTTTTCCCTCTTTGCTATTAAATGTCAGCGTATATTTCGTTAAGAGTTTTCATCCCTGTACTGCTCAAAATCAATTTACTCGGATAATGATGTTGAATTGTTTTAGCATTCGGTGGACAGCGAAATCGAGATATCTGACATATCTACAAAGAAGTGACGTGAAGCTGCTGAAATTATATTCCTCCTATAATCACTCCGAGATCTTGGGACGCTATTTTTCCTCTTCCCATGTCTTACACATTTCACTTGTTCGGTGACTTGATTATTTCGGTGCGTGTGTGTGTTTTCCTCCAATATTCACCACAAAAACCGGAATATACCGTCAAAACACTGTGCTCTCTCGCTTTTCTAATCTCTTTCCTACCTTGTGGTAATTTTTCACGCACCTTTACTTAGCGCTCGCTCCTCGCACGTTATAGCGTATCGCAAGAGAGTTTGAATAGGAACATTCCCCCCACTCTCAGCGTTCAGTAAAGTGCGTATTTATGTTCTACCTGTCTTCCAGAGACTGTGAGGTATGTCTAACCGCCCAAATTTCTACTATGCAGTCTAAAATAATCGAGAGCGTGTACCCTCAGTTGCCTAGGTTAAACTCACCTAAAGGCTAATAGAGGCGAGTTTCAGGAAGTAGTCCCGAAGAGGAAGACACGATCGCTAGAGCAAGAGCTTTGTTATCCCGACGTTTCGGATTCTTACCTGCATTCATCATTAGAGGTAGAATCAGATAAGGGCAGCGGATTGTCCAGGGGTTGCAGTATTTATCGAACGTAGTTGATGGCTCCCGAGTACATCATGGTCCTACTGACCAGGTGTCGCGGTATGCAATTGTCATGCGCCTGCCTGCCGGTCAAAATTATCGGCGCCCACGTTCATTGCACGCAGTCGAGTTACCGACTGCCCGATTTCGTCATCCGCGTGGATTCTTGGGCAATTTTGCTCGCCGACATTGACATTAGGAACAGTGGTCATGCGCACGATCTTCGCGCAGCTAACTGCTCTGCCTAGGCAAAATCTCAGCACAGAATATGGACCGGGAGGTCGTTGCGCTTGTTGATTGGATGAGTACCGGAAGATCATGACTCGAGTGGTTTGTGGCTCACGAGGTTGTCGTCTCTTGCGAGAATTTCGGCTTCATAAAACTTGAGTGTTTGGTTGCGTCCCGTAAAATGAGCTGGCGTCGTTCCTTCTAACTGCGGCTCCGTACTCGGCCATCCGCGTCTGGAGTAGTCTTCCAGTTTCCCCGACATGGTCGCTCTTCCCACAACTGCACCACACTCGGCAAACGACCCCAGATGCTTCTTGACGTGACAGTGGGTTTTTCGGCCTAATGGTCTGGCGCCTTATAGTTTCCTCCTGTCTGTGTGCAACTTCAATTTCAAGGGATGTAAGAAGGCAACTGACGGCTTCACACGGGAGAACTTGCCAAAATCTGCGTGCGATTGTATTTCGTCTCGTTTGTGCAGGCACTGGTTCACTAAGTTGCGCGGGTAGCCAGTCGCTCTAAGCACCCGTGGAAGGTATAGTAATTCAGCAACCTCGTCTTCCGGTCCACTACAGTGTGTCTCCACACGATCGTATAGCGCCCTTACACAACTGCGTTTGTGGCTGATTCTGTGGTTGCTGTTGCAGCCCAGTACTCGCCGTGTTTTCGCTTTTGCGAATACTTTGATCTTTAGGCCACTACAATCTTTGCGGCAGACGAGGACATCAAGAAAGGCCAGCTGGTTGTTTTCCTTTTCTTCCATCGTAAATTGCATGCCCGGGAAGACGGCGTTGAGATATTCCCGTCCGATGACGACGAAGGTATTATCCACGGATCGAGCCCAGAATTTCGGTCTGTGCTATCGGAAGATCAGCGACTCTAACCGTTGTAGGACCACCTCAGCTATGAACCCTAAAATCGGTGAACCCATTGGCGTGCCTCTCACCTGGTCGTGCTTTGTTCCGTTAAACGTTAAGTACGTTTTGAGACCGGCACGCAGGGTCATGGAAACTGCATGGCAACTGAATAATACAACACCTGACCAGTCTGACCGCGATGTACTTGGGAGCTTACAAATGTGATACGCATGTAGTAGCCTAGCAACCACATTCTATAAATACTGCAGCATCTGGGAATCCACTGCCCCTATCTGATTCTGTCTCTGATGATGGAATCAAGTGAGAATCCGAAATGTCTGGTTAGTAAGGCCCCTCTTCCAGCGATTGTGTCTCCATCGCGATCACCTAGGGGACTGAAGATCATGAGAAATATCAGCCAATTAGAACCTGTTTATGATAGGGGCGGCCAACTTTATCTGAAAATACACAGAAAGTTTCAATTTTGAAATGCGAAAGACACTCAATAAGCTAATGTTATTATTGGTCAGCCGTATTCCAAATGTTCCCTGGGCAAATATATACATATGAATTGGAACGCAGGCATCCCAAGAAATATAAATTGAAATCAAAACGTTCTTTGGGAAAGGGAGAAAACTTTATTGAGTAAATTTTCGACGTCGGTTCCCCGTGTCGTCGTCAGACTAGAGTAAATGTGCTGAAAACAATTAAAATTTCAAACGTGCTACAAAATCAATACTCATTTGGTGCCCCAGCTAGTAAGCTGCCGTCGTGTGTGTCAGTCCGTATTGATCGGCTTTCGTCTCTTCCACTTTTCTCTGAGATTCTTGTACGTGGCATCTAATTCGATATGCCTGTTGATGCATGACTCATCGGAGTGCATGGCTTCAAGAAATTCTCGGCCTTTTTTAGATGGGCAAACTCCGACGATGCGAGTTTTGTCCCATGCGAAGTTTTCTCCCTTTCCCAAAGAACGTTTTGATTTCAATATATACATATATATAAGTCGGTGAACTGAATAGTATGGACGCTTCTCTAAGTTCATACCAAATAACCGTCCTTATGGGGAAGCAAGATAGTTTTCAAATGACCGAATGCATTGGGCAGCCGCAATTTTGTGGCCGTTACGTAAACGATATAAATGGGATCGCGTCTGAGTTTAATCGCTCGATTACCGTTGGTGATGAAAAAAATTGCTAAGTCACTATTGCTTGGGAAGAAAAAGTCGTCAACCAAAGGAACAGTCTCGCGCGCAAAAGAAAAGTTGGAAAAGTAAGGATTCTGAGATAGTTCAGGAGTCACTATGTAGTGAGACGTCTAAACCGTATTTCTCCATTGTCAATGTTTTTACTGGAGGGGAGCACAGCTATCCTCATGATTGGGATGTTTTTGAAATTCCAAGATTTCGAATCAACTACAAATGTTTCACCACTTGTGCCAGCGTAATGCCGTTTAGTTTAGGAGCCACCTTTTTGCACTTCCTGGTCTCTCTATAAACACTGTTTCAGATCTAAACTCCTCCACTTTGCCAAGTCTGCACTACCAATCTGCATCACACCCCATCCCAGCATTACTAGACACTAGAACCGTCCTATAAATCACCAGTGTAATCTCTCTGTCCACCCGTCCTCATCGCAGTACTGCGTTTCAGTTCCGGTTCGCACTGGTTGGGCTGGTTCTAACCGGAATGTAGCCAAGGTACAGCGAACACCCACCACCAGCACCAGTGCAGACGCAGTGTCAGCTTGTGCTAACTGAAGCCGAATACTCGCCTGCATATTCACCGGGTGGGCCACCAGCAAATCTGCAAACAGGCAATGGCTGGATAGTCAGTGCCAGGAGTTCTGACAAACCATCGTTGCACACGCATTCCCTGCCAAACTGTATCAGAATATCAGAAGCTGGCAATATGTGCAAGACAGAATGGTATTACCGACAAAGACAAGGGAGACTGAAATGGCCATTTCTGGCTTATTGGCCGTCGTCAGCCAGTCACACCCAACCCCGAAGTGTGAAATACCCGAGGCTCGAACTCGCGACCTGTTTGTTAGAAGTCCACGCCTCTAACCACTGGGCCACGAGCCTGTTGCCCTGTCGGTTTTCGATCGGGAATATACAATGGTAGAGAGGCGCTCACGGAACTCACTCGTTCCGTTGTGCCTTATGGACTCTCTCTCTCTCTCTCTCGAGCCCAACCAGCATGCATGTGCATGCATGAAAACGTTCAGTAAAATGGCACAGCTCTGCCTCCCTTACATCAGCTTGCTATGCACAGCACACTGCATGGGCCTAGCTGATGCACGCGTAAAAACGTCTACAGTGAGAAAAACACCACAAAGTGTGCCGCGCACTTTTCCAGCTCCGTTGTGACGAACGAAACCTCGCGTGTGAGCATATGCACATTAGGCGTTATGCAGAGGATCCGGAATGTCTATAGCAGGCGCAGGCGGAGGATTTAATAGCACGCCAGCCACAGGACCAAGTCCCATATCCAGTCGGTCGACAGGCTCAGACAAGTCACTTGTGTCTGGAGACGAGGAAATGCGGCTGATCTTGAGGTATCCTTTCTCTTGATCGATCAGAGTTTCAAGTTACAAGACACATTAAAAAATAACAGTTTTAAAGGCTACCGGCTGAGGGCATTGTAGCAGCCCCACTCAGGGCGCCTGTTACAGCGTTACACCTCTCGCGCGTGGGCACCAGCGCAGCCTGGTTCCCGCCGGCTTACAGCTTTCCGACTGGTCAATCATCTTCAAGGCCGAATCAGACGTACCCTCCCTTAAGGCGCTGTGACGCATATGTCGCTGACAGTTGGGATGCTGCTCTCCCGGCTTCGGTCTTACCCTCGTACGGCTGCCTACTCTCACCAGCACATTCTCCACTTGTCCTGTATAGAATGCATCATGCTCTCGCAACTGACGTCCAACTCCTCCTTCTATTCGGGATTGAGCCTGAAGGTCTCACTATAGCATAAGCTGCTGCGATAAGGTAGTTTCGTTCTCCTTCGGGGGGAGCTTCAGACTGATTTACAGTAGGTGGGCTAACTCATGAAATGTCAACCGGAATTACGAAATGCGTTTTCGTTTCGAAAAGACTAACTAGGTAGGATTGTAAAACGAATCATCATGCAGCGTAGTTCTATAATGATTCGCTTACCTCAGGATGCCGACTTTCGAACGTACTTCTTTCAGGCTGCGTGCTAAAACTATGCTCTGCAAAAAATGACTACTAGCGTGCATCTTTCGCATTGATTTTCGATGACCTTAAAAATTATATTATATTTTGTTGAAACCATGCATGAAGATATTCACTCTTTTGCTCATTCGGTGGAAAAATACGTCTTCTTCCAATTCTATATCCGAAGAAAGAGTATAATCCGGTTTGAAGAAAGTTTATAATTGTGAGATTTTCTAATGCCGTAAAATGGCTTGCAAAGTTAACAATATGCCTCAAATCCACTGCTAAATTTGATGAACCCCATATGGTCTTCTCTTAATAAGGTAAAAATGTTTGGTTTTCCGTACACGGAAATCATACGGCTTGTAGTTTAGGAACCCTGCAAACAAGTGTAACGGTAGGTCGGGTTCAAAATTATTCGGGAATCGGGAAAGTTTTGGAAAACCGAATTATACCCTTCCTTCGAGTATAACATTGGAAGAAGACCTAATTGTCTACCGAATGAGCAAAAGAATGAATATTTTTGTTCATGTTTTCCGTGAAATATAATTGGACATTTAGGGGCATCGAAAATCAATGAGAAAAATTTATGCATCTTATGTAGTCATTTTCTACAGAGTGCAGTTTTTGAATGCAGCTGGAAGGAAGTTCATTCGAAAGCCGGCATCCCGAGATAACTGAAATATTATAGAATTATGCTGCAGGCCGACTAGTTTTACAACCTTACTTAATTAATCTTTTCGAAAAGAAAACGCATTTCGGAAGTTTGGTTGACATTTCATGAGTTAGCCCACCTACTGTCTACTGATTTAGCTGTCACTTAATGTGACACGCGATGGACGAAGACCTTGCGTCACGTCAAGCACAGTCCCATCTCATTCCCAGTCAGCTCGACTCGAACAAATTACTAACATATACCAAGAGGAGGAGCAGGTAAGGTCAGATGAGTTCAGACAAAGCACTTAGGCGCCCACAAACAAAAAAACTGGATATGTTAACATTTATGGTTCAGACGGTTTCCAACCGACGCGATAATTCAGTTCTTCTGAGAAGAAAGGGTCAGGTTACAGTGGATCTTTCCTTAAGTGGTTTTTTTTGGAAACTGACTTATGCGAGATCGGGCACTCGCAGGATGAATCCTTATATACACAGGTAGTTAAAGACTGAGCCGTATGAGACTCGCGCAAACGGGCTGTCTAACCTTGTTGGTCACTGCGCCCGAGTCAGCCTCCGGTCTTCTTGACTCTGTCTTGTCAGTGGAACACAGTGGTGTGGAAAGGTGATGTAGATATAATGCAAGTCTGCATCACCATAGATAAAATACCCTCTACAACTCACTGACGGGCCCTATCCGGGACAGCACCGGTCCTCGCTGCTTGTGACAAGCTAAATATTTTGCGCGACAGTACTTTCACGATATCCTGAGTTTAAATCTCTTATGCCTTCGAAGCCGAAAATAACACGGTCCCCGAGATTACTCTTTTATAGAAGTCTTCGAACTAGTCTTTAGTCCTGTCCACTAACTGATTGATTCGACCTGCATTTCCGAATGATGAGGGATTGATTGTGGCATGTCCCACTGTGTCATGAGGTCCTATTTAGCAGGTCTAGATCATGCATCAGCTGGGTGGAATCCTGAACTTGCGATACAGCCAGTTCAGCGATATACAAAGGGCCCAGTGAGTCTTGTCTCTGCATACCAGAGCGATTGGAATGGTCATTATCTGCCTTCTTGACTACCGACAACCAGTAAGATCCTAACCCTCAGTCCGGGTTCGTCTGATCATGCAGCCAGAGGCTCCACCTATCTGTGCACAGATTCAAGCCCCGTTGGTTATAGGAAAGCTTAGAAATCAGGTCTTCTGGACGTATGATCGGAGTATTGCCGACCGATGACTCAACTAAGGACAGGAAATGTTCGATAAATATCCCTGGTCTCTTTAGACAGCACTTATCCTTACGCAGCCACCTTAAATTGATCTACAGTGGAATCGAAGGAAAGGCGGGAGGTCCATATTTCGTATTTAAATCAGGCCTAGTCGGTGTTCGATACCGAAATTAGCAATGAAGACATGGAAAACACCAAAAGGTCAGATTTTTCTGGTCATCTCTCGCTCTCTCTATCGTAGAACAGATAAGTTTTTGGCCGTATGTTTCTGAGGTATGTTCACAGCGTTTAATAGAATACCTAGCACAATGAATACTGCGAACAGGTGCCTTAAGGGAGTCATTCACAACCTGGAACTTAATCATTCACACGGATAAGAAATGAAATATTGGCAATCCGTCAATTATTTTGTTCCTAAACACGAGTTCTACAACAAGCAAGGTTAGCCCGCTTTAGAATATCAGTTCGCTTCTACATCTGGTGCGTTAACTATAGTAATCTTATCATTTAAAACTTTTAGTAACCAGATATTTGGTTTGTATTCCGAAATGTGGATTAATGGCTTTTGGCTAATAAGCCTGAAATGGCCATTCCAGCCTCCCTTGCCATTGTCGGTAATGCTATTCTGCCCATAGCATGCGCCGATGTGTGGCTGCTGGTTGGGCTCGAGAGCCCTAAGGCATCACGGGACGAGTGAGTTCCGTAACACGATCGGTGAGTGCCCCTCTACCAGTGTTTACTATGAAAGTTCGATCATACTACTGCAAGCCTAAAAAGCGCTGACAGTAAATGCTTAGATGCTTACTACTAAATATCCTGCTGTGGTTCACTTACATGACAATGACATGTTATTTCTAGAAGTCAAATTCTCCAAAATTTTCCAAAAATATGTGTTCTTTCAAGTGACACAAGCAGTGTATTCAGAGGTGTTGCGGCAGATTTCAAATAATTCGCTTTGACCCAACTGTGAAAAACTTGGTGCCTCGAAGGGATTCGAACCCACGACAGCAAGGGGAGGCTGTAGTACAGCCAACGCTCCAGTCACTTGAGCTACGAGGCCCCACCGGACGACGCGGTCGAAGTGAATTATTTGAAATCTGCCAAAACACCTCTGAATTACGTGAGCCTGGCAGTCATCTGGTGGATTCTAGATGTATTACTTAGGAAATCCTGCTTGGGCGGTCAGCTAACTACATCGGATTTGGTGGATTCTAGACGTTGCAGTAGGTTGGGCGAGTAAACTTGACCCAAATGTGATTAAACTCGCGTCGTCCGGTGGGGCCTTGTAGCTCAAGTGCCTAGAGCGTTGGCTGTACTAAAGCCTCCCCTTACTGTCGTGGGTTCGAATCCCACCGAGGCATCGAGTTTTTCACAGTTGGGTCAAAATGAACAAGTAGTGTAGGCCGAAATGGCGCACTGCCATACAAAAATCAAGGACTTAGAAAGGAAGGGGTGTAGAGAGAAAAAAACCAGCATGTTTGACACTACAAACGTCACAGCTTCCGCATCAGTGAGGGAAGTATTGACCATCAGACCGGTGCGGAGCCTTCAACTTGTTCCGTACAGCATAGGCACTCCAAATTTTTCAAAAAAATCTCGAGTGCGAACGGTAATTTCTCATAAAACATAAAGGCTTTCATAATTCCACTCCGAAGGTACTAATCTGCAACTTTCAAGCACGTACTTACGGAAGATGCAATAGTCGACTCGGCAGTCATTTAGAGGTCACGGGCTTCTTACGTAGTCTGTTTGAATAAATTCCTCATTTACCCCAAAAAGTACTTGCTGACGGGGATGGGGGGAGACATTAATGGATCTGCGACTCATTGGTGTCACTGACTCAGGTTCTGAATCTCGATTGTGGAAAATCGGTGTTCTATGCTTACGTTTGTTTGGTTAAGTTACAAGTGTTGACTGGAGGCATAGTTGAATTAACTGGGAAAGAATAATAAAGAAATGACTGTTTTCCCTGTTCTTGTCGGCCCACCTCTGCTACTGCATACCATCGTCGGAAGTTATCCGCAATGTCCTTGCAGTAGTGGATGATGCGCAGAAAAACAAACTTCTTCAGAGCATTAATCCTGTACTAAAGAGCCTCCGTCTGATGGAGCGAACAGTCCGTCACATAAGCCTTCCAACTCCATTTATATTTCCGAAGGTTGTTCTCTAGTCCTCACGTTTCCCATAAGCTTCGATGAGTACCACGTGCTCATGTTGCCAGGTAATTTTCGGGTTTGCCCCCTGAAAGACTCCTTATAAATCGCATTTCACTGAGAAGATGAAGGTTTCAAACTACTGCTTGAATCGTCTGAACGGCCCCCGCCCCGTTTGGAGTGCAGCTGATACATCAACGGTTTGAGTTTTGACGAAAAAATGTCTGATTTTGTCATGTCCGAGCCACCGTGTCAAAACCAACTTCCGACTGTCATATAAACAACGTACCAAATGGACCACATATTAATAATACATCCTACAGGCACAAAAATGCGCTGAGAATCCCGAATATTCTTACAAGCTGATGGGGGGTGGCACGACTGTGGTGTCAGCGAAATGTGGTCAAACGATCACTGACACATGTACAGGCTCCTATGGACAAGTCCTGGATCTAGTAATCGGCTGCTAACACGCCTTCACACGAAAAACTACGTAGAGGAATGTTCTTATCTTTCACTGGAGGTAGGTGGTTGAATTGTGAGGCAGTGTTCCGCCGCACAACCAGCGATACCCAATTAAAACAGCCCTCAAAACCGGGTTCGAAGGAAAATCCTTTCTTCTTTTGCTGTGGCACCTGGGAATTACACTCTGAATGCCATCAGTTACAAAACTTCCAGTGGACCGTACAGAGGTCATAAGACTGAGTTTTACAACATAATACAACAATCCAAGTTCTCTGTTCAGCAAGGCTGGTTTCAATTCTTTATCTAATGATGTCCGGAAAACACCAGCGAGACTGAACGCAGTTGAATATGAAAAATGACACTGACCGCACAACACCGACCAGTAACAACACCTAAGACCGATTCACAAGGGGTGGGATATTTACCCGCCCTATACCCATGTTTTCAACCTAACCAGTAAACAACCTAACCGGCCAAACAACAGGAGTCCCACTTTCATGGTTTAATGAATGCGAAGCTTCTGGAACATGCCGTATCACATTTTGCGTACAAAGCGCCTCGCAATTGGTAGGACTGTACAGCACGCTCTTTTCTTCGTTATCATCCACGAGACTACAAAAGTTGGACCTCCCGTTAACCCGGTGGCACGCAAAATGGCATGAGCCGAAAGTATGGAGAGAGATGTACGACAGGAGTTCGAGTGGCGTGTCTGACGGTTTAGAGGCAGTCGTAGATGCGCTCGCACCAAGTATTTCGTATACCAAAACAAGTGTGTCCGTTTAGGTGACATATCCCATCGACCAAGCGTGCGTCATTTATCTAGCCCACGGGCACCTCAAGAAGTAACGCCCAGAAACGCCCCAAAGACATTGGCAATAAACACCTTAGGCAGCGACCACAAAAAGTGATCAATCGTTCAAGGGAAGATTTGGAGCTATGCTTACTGATAGAAAGTGCGACGCTCTACCTACATGCGGTAGTATACTTTAAATACTTAGATGTCTAAAATCATGGCGGAAAGTACAGGATGTCCATGGCTTAACAGTCAAAAATAGCTGAAATATAATCCACATACAGGACAGGTAGACACTGAAACACCTCTATTACTGTTAAGTGTTATGTAACCACCTAAGAAGTCTCCCGGTGGGAGCTCTAAGTAAATAGCGAAGAATCCGTACTCCGCCCCTCCATCAAACCCGACCATTTGATATTGCTGATCGCAAATAACTGACCGTTAGCTCGGTCGTTAGTATCTGACTCAGTAACAAACTAGACTCGGGCGACCAATTGCGAATGGACCAGAAACAGGCACTGCAGCTCTCAGTCTTCGTCAAAAAAAACTACGAGACGCTATAAAGACAGTCTGCAACGTTTCTAATACTGGGGGCTCAGT
>CACRXP010000409.1:318346-341612 GCA_902702965.1 Spirometra erinaceieuropaei | reverse complement strand
GGTGCGAGAACGGTTTGTGATTACTACGGAGTCCTCAAGCTCACCAGTACAACAAACTTAATTCTCAGCTAAGTGGACACTTAAGAAGAAACCATTTTTTTCTGGTTACAGACAGTTGACTCCAAGCAGTGGACAGGCATATTAAGAAAAACCTGTTTTTGCGGCATTATTAAAAGCGGTCGTTTAGAATGCATGGTTTATTAATTATTGAAACTCGAATCAAGGATTGGCGCAAAATATTTAAAAACGTCGGGCAAAAGGAAAGTGGCTTACCGGAAAATACTGTATTTTTCACTGGCCCATAAGCACTGATCAAAGCACGTACTCCAAAACCCGTAAGAAAACACGGTAAAGTGGAAATCTATAGATTTACTTTTTGTTGATGGCTGCTAGTAACTCCTTCAAAGATAAATGAAGGTGGTATGTAAGAAGCAAAGTCCTGATATTGTTAAAGGCCAATTCTTCGCATTTTATTTCAGATAAAGCGTCCAAAATCTCATCGATTGTGCCGGCAGATAACTGAATGTCTTCATTTACGCAGTTAGAAGGCTAGATTTTAATAAAACTAAAATTAAAATTACAGTTTGCATCACTGAAAATCGGTAAGCGGATAACCATCAACCAAGGGAATTTAAAACCAAACACGGCTCATAACTGATAATCAACGATATCCAGTGCACATTCTTCGTCTTGCCGCGTGTAAATTACCTTTCCTGCGTTTAGCTAAACAAGTACTGCCTCTATACGAAAAGTTGGTCCAGATGATTAGTGTATTAAAGGAAACATTGTGTCTAAAAGTTTTTTAACAAATATTCTGCACAACCTTCAGTGTAAACTCTGTGCTGAACATTTATCGTGTGCATTATCGCGAAAACAGAGATATGTACGACCTACAGAAAGCTTACCTAGCAGGTGCTGTTAGAAACAAATTCAGAATGAAATAATTTTCACAAAACATGATAAACACATTGTCTTGCACTGTCTTCTGTTGATCCAGCCGTATTCCAAGTCATAGGGCCCCTTATTTAGCCGTTAGCAGTATGCAATATAAAAGTGTCTGGTTTTACTACTCCTCGGGCATTATCTGCTCCGAAAAAGTCCGATAGTAAGTCATTCGCTTCTCCCACACCCTAAGGATTACTGTGCTTTGGGATTGCCAACGGAGCTTAAAGTGACACTCCGTTTTAACTAGATTAGTAACAACAGCTGAATATGAATATGTATTCGTAGTTTTATGAATTAGGACCCCCCAAAAAAACAGCCTCACAACATTGCAAGGACTTCATGTTCATAGAACAGCGCAAAGAATCTAAAACACCACTTGTTCCTTTCAAATGCCGGTTAACCTGTATGCTTTTGTGGCTTTTACTTTAGATTGAAGTATGTTTAATTTAGTAAATAATATCGTGAATCTAATAGTGAATAACTGTGAGACTTAATTATCGCATCACAAGCCCATGCAACTCCAATCTCATTACTATTAAAGCGAGTACCTACAAGTTCTCAATGTTTTGCCCCGATTCTTACATTTATATATCGTTAATGTGCATGTACCAGGTTTAAAAACGGTATTGTGAGGGTGGCATCTGCTAAATCTAGTCGAACTGTTGAAATAATAGGGTCGCGGTTGATGAGCACGGAATAACACGCAGAATGAATATATTTGCTTGTCCCATAGGAACATATGAAAAGGACTCTGCTCAACTGTGCGTGATGAGTGTACGTGAAGAACCTGCTCGTGCAATAAGATGATTATATTAATATGAACGCCATGTCTCCGAGGGAATATTCAGCACGAATGGGCGTGTGCAGTTATAAGCTAGCTAGGGCCTTAGTTATGATGGAATCATGTCAAGTGGGCATGAAGAAATTCCTTCGTATGATTACAAATACTAAGGACCACATGCCGCGGATGGAAGTATGGGACTCGAAAAGGCCTTTGGTTTAATGTACGCCTGTGACCGCTATAAGATCGAAAATGTTAAGAGGGTTCTCACCCGGAAACTGTTCTCTCAAGCTTCCTCCGGTATTTCTCATACTCAGAAATGTTTCCGCCGACTCCTTGCACTACATCTAAGCGCTCCCTCTCCTTTGCATCTAAATATGCCTTCCTTTGGAATAATCATCCGCCAGAAATTAGGTCATCGCCTAAGTTACTGGTATTCCAGTCGAAATTACGCAAACACCTTACACCCGAAAGCATCAAGGCACTGTTAACGGTCTCGTTCCCGAACACTTAGCTTCTTGACTTCGGGAAGGGTCCTCCCGGGATTTGGTGGTAGATCAAGTGGTAACCCTCAATGATATCATTAGAAACCCCTGTCTTGAATTGGTTGCTAAATCGACTGCTATCACTCCTCCCCCTAGCGACGATTTTCGCGGTTCTTAATGTCTTCTCCAGCATTTCGACCTCATGCGGTCTTTCGACGCTCACGGCGGAATCCTCAGTATTCACCGTCTACTAGTAGTTTGGTCGTACCTCCCTTCCCCACTGCTCGGCTGGGCTCGAAGCGTATTGTGGCCGATCGCGTCTGGGTTCCTCTCGTCTGGCCTCTTTGACGCGAATAGTCTCATCCGGCGTATCAATCCTGCCCTGAAGATGTCCGATTATAAGCAAGGCTGACATTTATTTCTGCCCTGACGATATCCGATTATAGTCCGTTATATACCGCCACATACAAGCCAGTCCTGCCCGCATTTTTCTGCTATTATTTTTTATTGAGAGTTTTTTCTCCTTACAATTATTCCAATCATTTTTAAAGTTTTGTGTGGAGTTTTTTTCACCTCTTCCTAGTTATTTTTCTCAACTGACTACTAACTCAGAAACTATGAATTGCATTTTGTACAGATTCTGCTACCTCGTCTAAAATTCGCATGTAAATTTATTTTTACTGCTTTGGTGGGACCCCGACGAGTCTTTAATAAAAAAATTATTATTATGAAATTACAAGCCAAGATAAGTTTGTTTTCAAGTTTCTACTTGGCTAAAGAGCATTCCAGAGGAATGTCGACGATATTGCCTTGTTATTCCCCTTTTAAGTTTGTATGCACTACATGGCATATGGAATGTCAGGCTTCTACACGATCGTGACTAATCTCCATGGACTGTTGGAATGAGAATGATTGAAAAAGCGCGGTGGAATTATTGACGTCTGGCTGTGTAGTAATAGCGCCCAAGCCGAAATTGCATCCCATACTAGTAAAATTCTGATGTTGGACCGTTGTTAAGGAAAATATAAGGAGAATGCCACTGCTATGGTTCGAATTAATCACAACGTCGTATCATGGATGGGATATTGGATTTTGATTTGGCGTACTGAAGATACAAGCAGAGTTAATTTTGCTTTCACGATGCTCCATGCTAGGGAAGCATTGCAATGAAAAGTGCCTGATTTGGTCTCATTAAGAACGACGGGATATCCAGGATGGAACGATGAAAATTGGGAACATGCAGTCGACGCCTGCCACTCAGACAACTAGGCAATTACGCAGCTAGTCCACGAACGCAATATGCCATAAATTCTCCACCACTATAATCTAATATGCCGCGCACTGCGCAAGTGACCGGCAAACTAATCGACTGCTATGACTGGAAATGATAGGATGTTTGGTTGCACGTTGGTAAAAGCTGATGGGATGAGTCACGACGTATCGTGCAACACGAATGGATGTTTTCATATTCCATTCTGAATCGCGTCTATTTATGATGTTACACCGTTGCTTTAGAACGTGTTTTTGAAATGCTACTCATGCGCACATAATAAATACGAAAGCTACGGTACGTTGCACACCTCATGAGATGCTCATTGAAATTCTTAGATGCGCTTTTAATTAGAGATGATTTCTTAAGTGCAGTTGTAAGATTAGTTGTCATGCAAAACACTTTCAAGATAGTTTAGCCATTACGATCTTGACTTTTTAACACACCTCTTCCCGGTCTTTTGCAAAATTCCCGTCCGAAAATAACGACGGCTTCTGTGGTATAAAATTTTTCTATTTTTTCGACGTCTTTTCAAATTAAAGTATGTGCAGAAACACCCTTTTTGCATAGCTTTCATAGCATATAACCTTTTCTTCAAATTCGCCAGTCGAAAAAAGAGTTGCTGTTGTTTTAAGAACGTTTACGATCCTCATATATTTTTGAAACTGACCTGCATTTGCGCTTGCGTTAAGGATAACAGATTGCAGGCTGCTCATTTTCCAAGTAAAAGAAATTTCTTATTTCCGTTCAGTGTTAGGCGGACATAGTTCGAAATGATTGTGAATTATATTGTGTATTTCATTACTGGCATTTTTAGGCAGAAAGACAACATGTCGATTAAATAAACGCGGCAAACATTATTTAAAATTCCGTAATTATAAACATTTTTAAGATAAAAAGACACACTTTCTACAAATATGATATTTAAAGACGTGGTTTGCCGCAAATTAGTCCAGAAAAGAAAACTGACGAGCGGGCAAGCATTCGGAATCAGCGCGGCCCGGGAGATTTACATCCATTCCAATTTCGTTGTTCTTCAAAAATTCGATTCTTTCCAAAACAGAATGGTTTCAATACTTGGCGTTCCCGTGCCCTCATATGTAGGCAGAAGGAAGCCCTCGTAGCAGCCGCTCCAGTCCCCCTTTTCTACGGCTCCGTTTTGTCGAACGATGGCCGCGACAGCTGTTGACACACGGCCACCTCCGCCGGTCAGAACCGGGGCATCTCCGGTCCAACCGCAGTGACTCTCGGCTACCCTCACCAACTTTCATCAGCTCACACGCATCGAACGCTCTGATTCGATACCCGTGAGCCCTTGTGAGTATGTGCCCCCCTATTCCTCCCCAATTTTTCCAATCACACGACCAACACTCAACCAGTCACCCCCTCCTGCAGACACAAAAATGCACTCCCGCGAAAACAAAGCACCGCGACTGACGCCCTGGCAACCTGTCTTGTGTGCAGAATAAACTAGTCCTTACAGCTCCCTGTCTTCTGAAATTAGGGAAAACGAAATTACTGTGTGGTTTAAGTTGATCTCACATCCTTGATCGCCACACCCTCTTATCCTATGGAAGCAGGTTGTATGTGGTGACACGTCGGTGGAAGTTTCCACATTGGACGGCGCAGTCCAAAACATGCGCAATACGGAAATTCTGTACAATGTCACCCGTACAATCGCCTATTGCTCAGAGCATATATATGCTGGTTGTTACGCGTATCTCCCATGGCTGGGCTCCTCGGAATTTTACTTATTGTGTCTCTCGACTCTGCACAATTCGGAGAAGTGTATAAGCAATAACAGCACCCTCGAGGATGCTAAAAAACGATTTACATATTTATGATCCAGATGAACACAGGGTCTCCAGGCTTGGATCGCATATTCATGATGCGGCCTCTCAGACGTACCAAATATTTTGGACAAGCAGCCTTCGTCGTAAATTGTGAATTTCAGCTTGACGACTTAACGCTTAACCCAAGTCTCTAACGAAAGTCGAAACGTTGAATAATTTTTAGAAAGGCGGATAGTATTTCCGTGCCTACGTTTTCAGGGTCATTGTCAGAGTAGGTAGTTTAGAAGCGACAAAGATGTACACCTATCAAGGTACTAGCTTCTAACTGACTTAGAACCTGTGAAACCTTATTCGCGTATGCCAAAAAACAAAATTTATCATGGAAACCACGCGCAGTGCAACCTTTTCGGAACTAAAAAATGTAATGTGGGCAACCTGCTACAGACCCTGAGCTACAGACCTGCGCAGACCCATCAAATTTGGGACGCCAAGGGCGTGAATGCGCTATCGGTATAGCGCAGAATCTGTCGTATTGCAGTCATAGACACTGTATGCCGGAGTAGGTTGGGAATTATAGTGCGTTGTTGGAACTAAAGAAGACAAACTTTGGGGTGACCTGCAAAAAATCCTATGTAATCCGAATCGTTGATGTTTATGTCAGTCCACCGGAGCAAAGAAATGGAAAACAGCTGAAATGCGGCACAGGGTCCTATAGAAAAGACGCAGGTAATCAGCGAAATATAATTGGGGGGACGTTACTCAGCACGTCCAAGTCAGCACACCAACAACTGAAGTTCGGATCATCACGAGTGATGACGCCTTTTGTGTACCTGACGACATTGTTTGCGCAGGGCGATCAATTTCGCTTCTTTTACACAGCACCTTCCGCATTCTCTCATCCGTCAGCCATATAGTACCAGTGGAAAGACAGCGTTAGGTCGACAGGAGGCTGGATTTGGTGCAGTGACCGAGGAAGTGACACAACCCGTCAACGCTTGCCACAAGGGACCTAGTCCTCCGAGAAACGTAAGAGTCTGTCGCAAAGATGGCGACTTAAGTCCCACATGAGAGGGAGTGCCACAGAGGCGATATTAAGATGGAAACTTGTATATATATGCCTATGTAATGGAATACTGGCGTCCCAAGAAACATTATTCGAAGAAAAATTAATTCTTTGAGAAATTCAAAAAAGTTATTTCGTAAATTTTCGACGCTCGTTCCCTAGGTCGTCTCTAACCGTGTAGAAACCGTGAACAACAGTTTAAATCTAAACATGCCAGAAAAGTCGATATTGATTTGTTAGTGCTGAGGGTGAGTTGGCGTTGTGGGCTGACGTCGCGTTATGATTGACTATCACCTTTTCAATTTTTCTTTGAGATTTCTGTACGTGGCATTGTCGGTTTCTGCCTTTATAAGAAATGTCGAGAATTTCTAGAGGCAATTCACTCTGTTGATTCATGCATCAATCGGCGCATCGATCTGGACGCCATGCACGAAAACCTCAAAGAAAACTTGAAAAGATGATAGCCAGTCAAAACGCGGCGTCAGCGCAGATCATCGACTCACTCTCAGCACTGACAAAGCAATGTCAATTTTTTGAGGAGGTTTAAATTTTAACAATTTTTCACACTTTCTACACGTCTGACGACGACCCGGGGAACCAGAGTCGAGAATTTACGAAACAAAGTTTGTCCAATTTCCCAAAGGACTCATTTTTCTTCGAAATATATATATCCGACTGAGCATGGCATGTGGCGAGGCACTTATAAACTTCAGTCCAACGAAGTGCTTATGATCCATTTGGTAGACCCCAGTGATGGACCAGCTGCGCATCGCCCACAAACCCGAAGCGACAATTAGACGTTTGGTCATGAGACCAAAAACGCCTCTGCCATGAGGCGAAACTGCCAACGTCGTCTACCGGATCCCGTGTAGTTCCTGCGAGGCAAACTACGTTGGAGAAACCGGGAAGAGATTGCAGACCCGCAGGGACGAGCACGCAAGAGCGGTACGAAGAATGGATCAGCTCTCGTTAGTGGCAGAACATTGCGCAGCTTTTGGCCACGCCTTCGCCTTCCAAGACGCCGAAGTCTTGGGCCAAGTGAGCGATCAAACGGTCAGGGAGACGCTCGAAGCCTGGCACACCACAAATACCTCAATCAACCGATGAGTAACTCTGCCGGCTGCCTTCCAAGCCCTACGGGTGAAGTTCAATAGTCAGGGCTACCGACGAGTCGTCAGGGCAGAGACGGCAGTAATCAAACCCGGACCAAGCGGGAACGCGGACGGGCACAGACAGGCACCGGGAACGGACGAAACCGGGGGACAACCGGCGGCGAACGCAAACGCAGGAGACCGCCTTCTGGGTCCGAACGCAGACAGATGCCAGCACTCGATGAGAACGCCCGAGAGTGACAGAACCCCCCAGCCCGACGTCAACACTGGCATGACAACCACCGTCAACACAGTTACGGGCAGGTGTGAACGGGAGAGCGAGACGAGATCCCACGACAGCGACAGGACCCCCCGGCCCAACGTCAACAGTGGCATGACAACCACCGTCCACGCGGATACGGACAGGTGCGAACGGGGCAGGAAGGCGAGATGCGTCGAGGGCGGACAACGGACAATGCAAACGAGAGCAATGGCCGCGGTCACCCCGGCGCCGCCCCCCTCCTCACACCCGACAAAGGATGAGGAGGAACCGATGCCGCCATGACAACCATCGCCATACCATGTGATGCAGCGCGCTGAAAGTCAGTGAAACGCCAGCACGAAAGAAAATCCTTAAATACTGTGACGTGCAGTACGCAACCCACCTCCGATGATGAAAGTTTTTTGCTTTCGAAACGTCAGGCAAATAAATCCATGGTTCCTGTGATCACCTTATCTTCTCATATATATATATATATATATATATATATATATATATATATATATAGCTGAGGTAGTGTGCATTCCAAGATAATACGATGAAGACAGAAGGCTCGGCGGAAAAAAATCAGTTGTATTCCCGAATTTTCGAGCTGGTGACACCAGCCCGTCGTCAGAAGAAATAAACTCCCCGTGTTGGAGGGGAAGGAGAATGGTAGGTTGGCGGAACTGCAGGCGCCTGGATTAGCGGTCGCTAGTGCGGCGTGGGGCTCGGCTTAGTGAGGCGTGATCTTAGGCCCTCATAATGGGCGTCTAGGTCAACGTGGCGGTTGATGCTGTCCGCGTTAGAGTGCCATGCGTCTAGGAATTCTCTCGCCCGTTTTGTGTTGGCCGTTGCGATGACCTCGGTGTCACCCCAATTAAATCGTTGGTCGCATTGGAGTGCGCGTGCAAGGACGAGAGACAGTGGGCCACGGCGACAGGTAGCTAGTTTGTGTTCCTTAATTCGAGTTCTCAGGCGTCGTCCTGTATGACCAGCATATACGCAGGGACAATTGGCACACGGGATGCGATAGATAACGTCAGTCTGTTCCTCTTTGGGGATAGGGTCCTTTTCTCAGGATAAGCCTGTGCGCAGCGAGGACGCAGGCTTGTGGGAAATGCAGGTACCGAACTGATTTAGCTGAGGGGCGATCACTTCTGATGTCCAGTCCATATAGAGCAAGGAGAAGAATTTCTGTGTCAAGATTTCTCCATTTGAGGATGGACCTCGAGGTTGTGCCTGCGCCTGAGGCATTTTTTCACAAAACTGGTCGGATATCCGTTAGATCGAAATAGTTCTTTCTTCAGCAGATCGTCATTGCTGCAATAACAGTAGGCCCGATTGAAGGCAGTTCGGACGCAGCTTCTTTTGTGAGCCGCAGGGCGATTGCTTCCATCATTAAGGATGATCTCAAAACCAGACCCTTTTCTATGGACGCTGGTTGCGAGATTATCGTCGTCCAGCCTTTGTATTTTTATGTCCAGAAACGACAGACTGTCTCCTACTGCCTCTTCGCGGGTTAATTGTATGGCTTGAAAGACATCATTTAGCCTCTGATGTAGCCTTTCGACTTCGCGGTTCTTTATTACAACAAAGTTGTCGTGGACATAGCGGAGCCACATTTTGGGGTTGAGAGTTTGAAAAACCTCACCTTCTAGTCGCTGTAGCACTAGTTCGGCGAGTAGTCCGGATATTGGGGAGCCCATTGGACTTCCCTCCACTTGTCGGTAATGCTTATTGTCGAACTTACAATAGTTCTTAAGGCAGAGTTCGGGGAGTTCTATAACGTGCTGCGCCGGGATATCAACAGGATTTCCTGTGACCGTTGGGCTACGCGGTCAATTGCCAAATCGTATGGTATAGAAGAAAATAAGGCAATGACGTCAAGAGACAAGAGGCATTCATCAGTGCTTAAACTTAATTATCCGTAATATACCCCACACCGTTAACCCGACAACATCAATTCAAAATGTTATACATTTGTGTGGCCTAAGCATTAGAGTAGCTAACACGAAAACACTTCATTCCAGAAGTAAAAATAAACCCGTCTTAGTAACCTTCTACTCACAGACCGAAGCTGAGATTGTCCTACAAAATCCCAAGTTAAACAGAAATCTGCGGAACCTAAACTCATTTATAGGTCCAGATTTGACACCGATGCAAAGACATAAACTTCGGGAAAAAGACACCGGCTACAAATACGATAATCAGTACTCCGATGGGACCCCGACGGGTCTTTATTAAAAAAAATTATTTATTTATTTATCCCTCAACTGAACATCTAGCCACTACTTCTGCTTCTAGCACTAATAAAAGGAAATGCACAGGCCAGCGTAAACAAACTGATAAACCCACAGCCCCCACAGAAGGACCTCCAGCAAGTACTTCTGACTCTAGTTCTGATGATAAAAACGCGCAACTGCAAAAGCAGTTAGGACTGCTGGTCAGAAACAAACGAGGGAAGCACAACAAAATAACAACGTCCAACTGGAACAGAACGATGATGCAGATCCCGGACCCAGTCATGTGACGCCATTAGATAGCCATATAAGTTTTACGATACCCCCCAAAACCGATCAATCAGTACTAGAAAACGACTGTCAAACAAGACACATAAACCAAAAAGCCTTATTAGGCACACCAGCACAACCAAAACGCCCTAGGTATGTTGACATAACAAATATAGGTCCACCAAACTCTAACCAAAAACGAATAAGCTTCTGTAACTGCATCTCGACTCCCCAAAATCCACCTGCATGGCATAGGAATAAGCCAAACCACTCTAGCATTCCAAACTCCTTACCACCTAATTACAACCCTACAAATTACTTTTGGCTTTTACACCTCCCCAACTGAAATTCCATTTAGGTACAATTACCACCTAGTTGACGCACCTCCCCATATGTACCCTCGGTCCATACACACTAGCCCATGCACTCACACTACGCCATACGCATCACCATATCCTCCAAGATCCACACCCCTACCTCCATTTAGTCCATCACTCACTCAACGTACCCCCCGAAATCCTTTTTTTCACCACAGCCCACCTCTTCCATATCCGACATCCTAAAGATAGCTCTTGAAAATTCGAGATTGATTGTCAACAAAATATCCCAACTTAGAACTTTTGTTGAACTATATAACCCCGATGTAATTTGCATTACAGAAACATGGGCAAATGAACTTATATCGAATGCTTCGCTGTATGTCCCAAATTATAATTTCTATCGACAGGACCGTGTTAATAAACGAGGCGGAGGTTGTCTTATCTACACCAAAACTAGCATTGAGCAAAGTAGCATTGATGTCCCAACCGAAACCTTTGCTGGAGAAGCGTGTTTTGCCACAACAAAATCTCATACCCAGGAAAACATACTAATCGGATGCCTCTACTCCCCTCCAGAATGTAGTAGTGATGACACAAGCCTCAACCTCTTAATAAGCAATATAGCTAACATAAAAACTGAATATAAGATAATTGCAGGCGATCTAAACCGCCCAGAAATAAACTGGGTCGAATTATCAGCACCTACCAGGCACGAAGAATTCTTGTCTTCAATTATCTTTAATAACTGGACGCAAACAGTTGACAAACCCACCCGAGGAAACAATATACTAGACGTTATTTTCATCAACGATATCTGGCCCCTCTATATGCACTACGACTGCGCAACCTTTGAAAGTGACCACAAAGCAATAATATCAACACTCCCCTTAAACGCCAAACTAGCACCCATTTTAGTAACATCCGTCTTAACCCAAAAAACTTGACGAGGACTCCATGAACGACTATAATAGATCTTTGGACTGGAGCCCATATCTTCTAACAACATCCCCTATGGAGGCAGTTAACCTATTATACTCTGCCCTATTTGTTATTCGAGATACCTTGATGGACGAAAGACTCCCGTATAAGAAATCATCAATCCCGCACTTCCTTTCAACTAAACTAAAAAAGGTTACAAAAACAGCTATGCGACCCCTCTGTGAGTTATTTTTCCACACTTCGACGAATTAGGGAAATTCACGACCTAGTCACGAAAATGGAAACACAAAAGACCATAGCAGCAGAACATCGGGCACTAGAATCCCCCGAACGAACAGCTCAGATGTTTCAGAAACTAACGAGTAATCATCGACAGTCAGGACCATGAACTATTATTAATGAATCAGGGCAAGTTATAACCAATGATAAACAAATAACAAACTTATTCAACAGATACTTCTCAGCTAACTACACAGTCGAAGAGGGAACGATCCCCCAACCGACCGAGATGACTGAACGCATCCTTAGTGAGATCCATTTTAGTGAAGAAACTGTTAAAGTAGCCATCAAACAACTATCAAACACCAAATCCTATGGGACAGACAAAATCCCACCATGTATTCTGAAGCATATGACATATGCTCCAATACTCCTATCTAAGTTATTCACCCTACTCCAGTCAAATGCAATTTTTCCGGACCTGTGGAAATACTCGACCATTGCACCTATATTTAAAAGCGGCAACCGATCTCATACCCAAAACAATCGTGGTGTTCACCGAACACCGGCTATAGCTAAAATCTTCGGGAAAATAGTATACAACCAATTGCTAGACCATCGCATGAACGCCAACATCATTCCCTCCTCTCAACATGCATTTTTGCCCAAAAAGTCATGTCAGTCCTGCCACCTTACTTTTTTGGAATTCGTTTCCAGCAATAGAGATGATGGAAACACAGTAGCTTCAATATACTTCGATCTAAGAAAGGCCTTTGACAAAGTCCCCCATAAAAGACTACTGATAAAGCTAAAAAGTCATGGAATTAGGCCACCCCTTCTCGATTTTCTTAAATCCTATCTTCGAAATCGATACCAGGTGGTGCAAATTCGAAACGTAGTCTCAGAACCATCCCCTATTACCAGTGGAGTACTTCAAGGCACTATCCTAGGCCCCCTTCTATTTCTTATATATATTCACGACTTATCGTCCATACCTGTCTCAGCTAAGACGTTTTTGTATGCGGACGACCTTAAAATTGCATATGCATATAACGGGAAAACAGTAACCAATATTCATAGAACAATTGAAACTGATCTCAGAAAACTCAGCGAATGGAGTAGTCAGTGGCAGATGCCCTTTTCACCCGAAAAATGCCATCTCCTGATATTTGGCCCACAAAAACTTCCCCCCACAATATTCGAGGATAATGAAATAACAGAGGCTCAATCGGTAAAAGATTTAGGTCTCAGCTATACAAATACCCTTGATTTATCTCCCCACGTCCGACAAATAGCTCCGAAAGCCACTCGCCTGTGTGGATTCATATGCAACAATTTCACCATTTGCTCATAGTTTGGCCGGCCAACAAAAAGTAGTCAAGGTTGCGTACCCCCTCTACTCTTTGATGACCGACCTAAATTTTAATGTCCCATGCCCGGCTGGACCCTAAGCGGACTGTGCCCGATCGCGTCTAGGTTCCTCTGTCTTAACACATCGAGGTGGATAACCTCCTTTGGTTTAGGAAGCTCTCTCTTGACAATTTACGTTTTTAATCCCGTATAAAACACCATTTGCTGGCCAGCCTTATACGACCCGTATATTTTCCCTTCATGAACGGCAGTTTTTTCTCCATAAAAGTTAGCCAAATCATACTCATCCAGTTTTTTTATAAGGAATTTTTTCACTGTTCCATGACCGTTTTCGTATGTGACTGTTTATTCTACAACCGAAAGCTAAATAATGTACAGAATCTGTCTACTTGCTCCGAAATTTACTTGAAAATTTATATTCACTTGCTAAGACGGGACCCCCAAGGGTCTTTCAAAAAATTATTTATTATTATTATTATTATTATTAATTATGGGATTCGATCACTCGAACAAAACGTTTGCTGGCCCGATGTTTCGCATTCTCACTCGATCCCATCATCAGAGACAATTGCAGATAAAGGTACTGAGATAGTGTCTGAGAAGGGGAATCATTCGAGTGTGAGAGCACGGACGAGCAACATTCCCGGTGACAGCGGGCAAAATTGCCGGGCAGTCCTCTCGCCAACATCCAACACGGATGATGAAATTGCGACAGTTACCAACTCGGACGCGGACTGACGAACTATCGTCACCTCACTTACGCCCCCAGCGGTGATATCGAACGCTTTCAATGATATCAGGCATGTGGGCTCACGGCATCTACGTAGTATAAATATCGCAGTCTATGTTCTTCCGTCACCTTTATTTGCAACAGTCTCTGATTATGGTATCTAGTTAGAATCCGAAACGTCAGGCCAATAAACTTCTTGTTCCAGTGCTCGCACCTTCTTCTTCTGAACTGCTTCTTGGGACTCGCCTGTTCGATTCTATCGGCAACTTTTTTCATGGTTTTCGGAGCAACCCATGACAATGGTGGCCGGCCAATCCCTAGAAGAAGACGTTCAAAAATCGCAGGTGTGAATGGAAGACGTGGTCAGGATGGCTGTCCTGGCTACCGCGTACGCTTTTTTCATCAAACTGGCCTGGACTAGATGTCCATCATGCCTCGAAATTGATGACTCAGGAAAATAATCATTTGATTTTCATGGACACCGTTATCGTCATAGTTACCGAGCCTATCAGCCTTGGAGGGGATATCTTATCAACAAGGAAACCTTCTTCATCGCCTTGAGCAGTTTTTTAAAATCTAATCTGCCCATTCCAATCCCATGAATTAAACGAACTGTCCAAGGGCTTAATGGGAGCACTAAATACTCCATCTGAAAATAGGATAGAATAGGGCCTCGGCTGTGCACACTCAAATGTTCAGTTAGGGTTAGGACTCCTAACTACTTTTTTCATAAAATTGGAATCGATTTATTTACGCAGTTACACGGTGCACCATATTCCATGAACTTGAGTCATCTTTTATCTTGATATCAAATACGATTACAGTGAAAATAGGCTCGAGGGCCTACGCCCATGTGGTCACAATAGTCGGTTTGGTTGGACTTGGCTGTTGTGAAATTAGGCCCATGCCGTCACAGTGGCCTGTCTAGTGTACGTTTTGGTGCTGTGGGTAAGTGCAGCTATACGCAGCCGTAGATCCACATACTCAGCTTCTAATGACTGTCGAATATTTTTGAGATATTTCTCATCTTTTGCTTGTTCCGACGGTTTCAAAGAATTGACTACGTTTGTAAAGCCCAGGGGCCACGTAGTGGTACGTTGAAAAGCAGATATTTCCTATACCCGTCTGCAATCAAAAGTTCGAATGTGCTCACTATCTACTTATTACTTTATCCATAATGCACCTAAACTTTGGCGTAGACAACCCAAACGATACCTTACGCCCACAGCCACTAGCACACGAAGATGGATGTGCGCGTTGTATTGGTGTGAAAGTGGGTGACGTTGCAGCTGTATTGTGTGTTGTTGGCATGGGTTTTTTATTTTGCCTCACAAGCAAGCATGGCTACGCCCGAAGTGTGATTGTACGTGCGGATTGCGACTTCCTTGATATCATCACACGACCTCAGGGCTAGTCTTTACGGTTAATCTCCAGCCCGTTGTCTGATTGGCTGGCTCTTGTCAGTAGACCCCGGAAGCAGACTCCGGCCAGCAATCCTTTTGCGAGGTTGGTACCAGAGGCCAATCAGATCACTAACCGTACACAAACCGCAATTCTGAGCTGCTATTGCAAGACTCGACAGACTAGTACCATGTTACCAGGACTGTTGTTAACGACGGCCTAGCCTTGGAGGGAAGCCGAAGTCGTGGGTATGGGAGGTACGCGTGGATCCGTCAAAGCATCTGGCAGCCTAAACATTCAGTGCATGTGTGTGGCTAGCCGTAGGAGTTGTCGGATGTCATGTCAGGCACTGCGCTAATCCTACTCACTAGTTAACTAACAAGTTCGAACGTTTCACCTATGCATGTCGGAGGGAAAAGAGTGTGACCGATACTCGTGGAAAATCAACTCATTCTTTACTCTCATGGGGCCAACACGGTAGAGGTTGTGGCTTAAAAGTTGCCAGTTGACGGACTACCTTGCCCCAATTGGAACTGAAGGCCAGCATGCTATGGTTCCCTCTCTACACGGCCTTTATAACATTCTCACGTCACTGTTATCCGAGACCTCCCTCATGATCAAGGTCTGATGCGTTTGGAGTTTAGAATCAGGTAGTGTATGGCAGACACGAATGACCTGCTTAACTGTTGGCCATTGCGCCACGTCCACCCCAGGCCATCTTGGCTTTGTATTGCTATCTGGATGCGGTGGATGAAAAGGAGTTAGGTAGGTACAGCGAAAAGGTGCCTCACTATGAACAAGTTCACCTCAATGTGTTTAGCCCGTAGAATAGTTGTTGACCTCTTCAATGGTGACTGTAGAACTATCAGGTGTAATGGTCGTCTGGGCTACTTCAGCAACATTTTCCAATAGAGATCTTGGGGCTGTCAGTCGACATCCGAGGGTATTTCTTTGCCAGCCAGACTGACATACGATTGACCGCTGCATTTTAATGTTAACGCATTCAATGCATGTAGTCCAGATTCATCAACGTATCTGAGGTATTGACCGTGGACCGTTTGTGACTTTATGCAACTAAAACGCTCGCGAAACCCGCGTCTAAGGCTGACTTACCGTACGTAGCTTGTTTCAATTGCGCTGCTGATGACCTTTTGGAAGCACTCCCCGCCTTCAGTATTATTTGCCGAACCATAAAGTAATTGCACACGAGAGAGTGTACACCTCTGGTTCCGTTTTGTGTGACGTTTTTCAAGAGCGATGTATTCGTTTATACGGATATAAAGTTAGTCTCGAAATATTGAAAATAGAACACCTTTCGATGGGATTTTATTTCGACTTTTTTTTACCGAAGTCTCTAGCTTTACCTTTCCACTTTCTCTTAGATCACCGATCTGTGAACTGCAAAAAACGAGGCCAGACCCATGTCTTTGAACGGGCCAGAATTCGCTGGTCTCGCGACGAAATATCTTTCTTCGAACATTTCCCGGCTCGAATCTGCTACCGGCTGTTTTATTTGTCTAGCTTGTCCTTTGTCCGCTACAGAACAAGGTACTGGCGGCTACAATCACATATATGGCACTTGGAACCCGGAAACCTTCTCAACGCACCTCTCTACCTGCCACCCTGGACTGGAAATCATATCCTGTGTGTTTTGTGGCCTCGAGATTCCTAGATCTAGCTTCACTAGCCATGTGGCCTTTCACTTCTTAGAATGCTCCACACCCGGGCGTGGCTTACTCCCATCTTCCTACATCTGTCCCATTGCGTCCTGCTCACCTGTGTTGACAACCAACAGTCTGCGGTGTTTGCGAATCCATTTACTGACGCATCACAAAACAACGAAGCCAAGACTTACTTGCCCCCACTGTCGGCTAGAACAGACTTCGTTCGACTCGTGGATCTCTCATATGAAGGCACTTTCTGTTCGCCTGTCCCACTGCACTGCTGACGGATGTCTTGTTAAGTCCCCATCCAGGGATCTTTTGATAGATCATGTACGAAGGTCGCACTGTCGCGAAACGACCATTTCCTTCAAAACTTTCATCCGGGAAACTGTAGAGGTTTGTTGTGTCTATTTTTGATACATGAATATATACGTATGTATATATTTAGCTCAACTTAAACCCAGTCTCATAGTTTGGTCTGTGCAAACAACTCCAGACTTCGAGCTGTTTGATTATTCGATGTTTTAGCTATAAGATTGTTTGCGCCTAGATATACAGTCCTGTATATAGTTAGAGAAGACACCTGAAATGCCACGTATTTTTCGAGTTTTTTCCATCAGATGTGAATAGCGAAGGCAGCTTTCGGAAGGGAGAAAACGTTGTAACCCTTTTGAGTAAAAATAAATGTTACAGGTAATATCTATATACTTATAGATAACGGCAGAGGGGGCTGCTTATAGATAATATATCCACAGACAACACTGCACTGACCGATCTGTCCAAATTTTAGACTATTGTATGAGCGTTGTCTTTCGCCCTGGAGCTCTGCTTTTGATCCCAAATGTGGTTTCATAGCAACGAGCAGTCAATAATTTGGAGTATTTCTAAGCAGTAGAGCCTTTCCTAGAAATATTTGAACAAAAAGTAGTCATTCCTCCACGTTTTTCCAGTTTTGTTGGCTGTTTGGTCTACGGTACCTTTTCAGCAATAAGTCACCCCAGTCACATCCACTGTCCTACCAACTAAAAATTGTCGGTTGTACCAACTTTGCCGTGTCAGCTGTGGGCAGAGTCAAAAACAGGAAAATAGCCTCTTTTTCGATTCTGTTTAATTAAACGGCCAACAACGTGCACGTGGCTTAAAACTAAATGCGACATCAAACTTATTTTTTCCTGTCTTTGACTGCAATTACAGGAGTTGACTTTTATGCGATCATGTAGACCTGGAGCTCGTTAAGCTGAAAAGTTGTCAAACGTAGGATGGTATTCCTGTCTTCCGTTTTATCTTAGCCACAAAAGTATGTGCATCAGATGGCTATAGTGGATGCTTTTGGCACTAATACCAAGCAGTATTCCCCCCTTCAGTGAGAAAGGTGTGGTTTAAGGCGCTTATCTTTCCACTAACCCGTGTCGCACATTACAAGACCCTACCTCCTTCAGCATTTACTGAAGTACTGTGTCTGAAAAATTGAACCGAAAAGCAATGCAATAAAGCATCCAGTCTCCACGCCGTTTATATTTTGCTGCCTGTTTACCGTCATCTGAATGATGAATTAACTCTTTTGACGCAATTCTTTCATGTAGAGAGCAATCTGTTTTGTGAGAGCCCAAGGAGAGACATTGTAGTCTGGCTTTCTACCAAACCAGAAATGTATTGCCACTGTTAACCACCCCTGTGGAGGATCAGTTTGCTATTCAATTGAACTGCACGCGAACGCAAAGGCCTCATAAACAGCTATACTCTAGAGTTCTTGTCTGATCTTAACGTTTAGACTTTAAAATCGGAAAACTACGTCCGTTCGACCCCGTTTTGACTGAGGGTGTGTTCTTATTCGTTCACCTTACTGCATGTATGTACGCTCAGATTACTTCTATACTTTTTTATGCGACCAGTAGGCGCCCATTATGTTTGCTTTGTCCACCCTTTAACTACCATCACTCACAAAGGCTAGCTATTTCTTTGATCGGTGATGTACACCGGACGTTTTAGAGGCAGATAGCAACGAGTTTCTCATTGGCCTATGCTTAGTTCCCGGTTCATACGACGGCCATGTCTAACGGGCCCATTGTACGTGAACCACGAGAAGGACGTCGGTAAATCTACCAACATCATTACGCATTTTCAAATACGCGATCGGTCACGTGGCTGGTGGATCTCGACGCCGTTTGGTGGCTCCGACAAGTAATCCTACCTGTGAGACATCTATCATGCTCTGCCTAATCTGGCGGACGAAGTGCAGACCTGGCGACAAACATTACTATGTTGGTGAGCATAATTGTCTACAGAGCCAAGGCATGTATGCCCCTCAGGTCGTTGTCTTGAGACCTTCTGACGCAGCACTTCATTGCAATTGGTGACGAACTTCTGTCACCCTCCTCCTCTGTGGTTCACCCATCTAGTCCGGAACACCATTTGTCCACATATTTGAGGGTTCACAACTAAAATCGCCAGTCCACCAGGGTCTGGTTTGTCGGTTTTTACGATTTGTTATTCAGGTCTGCACAATTATTGCCTGTGTATAGGATTCGTCATTTACCTAAAAGACACCTTTCGGTTGAATGAGTAGTCGATTTTTCAAAAAAACGCTGAGTTCTTCATTGATTATTTCCCTCCATCCGGTATCTTCCCGTTCCCAAATAAGCCTTTCTTGAATCCTACGCCGCAACTTACGTGACATGCTGCGTGGATGCTTAGAAAGCCACTTCCTCGGGTGTCGTTTTTTTCTCCCTATTGACTGATAGGTTGTTCGCTTATGCGATGTTCATCAATCACCTGCAAGCTAGAACATCCCATTTCTTGGTTTCGGCAAATAGTAGCAGTATCCACACAATCAACGGCATCGGTTAGGGTTCAGCTTTGTAAACTGCAGTAAATTCTAGCATTCGAGCATTTGCCGGCAGATATGGTCACCCTGTTGTCCTGAGACGGCAGTCGGCCCAATTGAGTAGACTTTCTCACGCTTTCACCCAGACTTCTTTTTTGACAATTGTTAATAATGCCGAGCAGGAGGAACGGTTCATTCATTGTAAGCATTCGCAACTGTATACACCGACTCTCACTGTGTGCGCCCCCCGTAATAGCTTATCTTCAGACTGGCCGGGGTTTCCGACTATGAAGATTCCAACTCCTCCAGGGTAATCCGCCACACTGCATGCCTATCGCTCAGCTGACCTAACCACATCATGTAGCCGGTGCGCCAGCATACTAACACTTAGGCTAGCAGTGACGATGGTGACGGAAAGATGTGTCATTCTAATTGCGAACATATGTTCCTGCCGACTTCCTGCTCTCACTCCGCGCGTTGTTTCGCTTCTCCACTAGGTTTGTGCTTGAATGCGCCAAAACGCACGCGTACGCATTGATACAAACACACCTAACTGCATATAGCCCCCACCGTCCTTATCGTCCGTCCAACTGAACATATACGCATGCACATGCAGTCGTTGACAACGTGCGGATATGCACCAACTGATGGTTCTGTGTGTTTGTGTGTGGGTGGGCGTGGTGTGTGCGCGTTCATCAGCGTTCAGAATATTTTCTCAGAAGGCGTCTCGTACAGTGTTTTGTGCTAGCGCTGTCGTTCTTTATTGCCGTTGTTGCCAATGTAGCCACCTCGATCGGATCGCCGCACAGCTAAAAACGGCTCTTACTGCCGAATGTTGCTCAAGGCGAAACATGTTACCATCCTGCCTATAAGTCTGCATCTATCCTACCCTATTTCCCTCGCCTCTGCCGCTCCGCCAAAGTTACTGTACGTTTGTATTCGTCTGGGAACCTACGTTTTGGGTACCGCTCTCAAATGACTGGAATGTTAATCCTACTTAGGCCTACATAACTAGACTGTCTTGCTCGCCACACCCGCTACATAGGGTCCAACCTCAGAGGGAGCTCTAGCCTCCCCTGTCCTCGCGGGAGGCGTACAATCCTTCACTACAGTTAAACAGTATATGGAAATTTTTTGTAACAGTATCAGAGTAGCTGATGAGATTTTCCACAAACGCAGACTGCTGTCCGACTCCTCTTCGATGTGTACGCTGGGGACGTGGCTGCAAAGAAGAGAGTGCCCCATGGACTCTTTGCTACAGTCAATCGCAGTGCCTTTGCACTACAACAATGTTTGATACTGTTTCTGTTTTTACTAACGTCCAAGGAAATGTGCATCCGGGTCTTGAACTCGTTCACTTATTTTTTGCCCAAGAAATGAGCTCGATCGTTATCATTTCCCACATCCCTAGGAGCTCTTTTATCACCGCCTATTCGGAGGTGTGGTCCTTGCCATTTTGGGTCCCAATGCTCAGAAATATGGCTTGATCTCCCGTTCTTCATTATGTCACAGGTTAACGGACAAGCAGTAAGCCTGCGGATTTGACGAAGTATTGCAAGGAACGAGGGTGCGGTTGTCTCGGATCAAAAACAGGCGCAATCTTGCCATTGACAGCTTTTTAGGAAGAGGCATCTCCCTGCTTTCTGGAGGTCGAGTTGAAGCCATTTCTCAGCACCAACCTGACGAATATAGAATTTACCAATTATATTGCTTCTTAGTGCAGTGGTGGAGATAAGAGGCATCTAGCTTTACCTTCATCGACACGTCCGCCCTTGTCTTTATGGCGCGTTTTTCGTTTCTCCTCTTTTATCACCTGTCGTGGGGCAGGTTTAGCCGGCCCTGACATCCAAGAACTCCGACAGCGGAAGTCTCAGTCGGCTAAAATTTACTGTAAACAACCATAAGGTAACAGGATTCCGACCTTTCGACCGACGCAGGTGTTGACGCTGGTCACGCCGAATGAGCAATGCAGTCCGGTCTGCGTGGGACCGAGGCATTTCGAGAAAATCGATAACCATCTTTGACGCTCAGTCTGCATATGCGTAGATAAAACGGGCTAGACAGGCACACTGGGGAGGGGAAAATATGAATAGGAACAAAAAAGTTGAACGAAGGCCAACTAACGTCTAATTCAAGGCGTCTTTCTGATAGCTGCGTTCTAGGCGGGTGTAGGGCAGCCTTCCGAGCGTTGCAATAGTCCTTTTTCAACTACTCAATAGCTGTTCCGTGACTTAACGTTCACGGTAGCGGTTCCACCCTTACTAAATAATCTGCAGATGTTTTGAATTTATTTTATGCTTTGTCCTCCAATCATGCGCCACGAGTCCAGCAAATTTAACCCACTTGTCTTCGGTATTTAGAGCATTTAGCACAATGGTCTGAGCTCACCAGTGCCCGTCTTTTGGTCTCGACAACTTTCTCCCATGTTAACACCTTTACACTCGACGTTTCAGGCCTACTAGATTCTGAAAGAGTCAAGAGAGCCCAATGCAGTGAGGTCTCCAGTTCCGTCCGACCTTTAGGCAGAAGCGGCGAGGATGCCCGTGACTGCATATTTGCTAAATTTTCATAAGCTCAGACAGTCGTCAGAGTGACTGCATCCCGCCAACAACAGACATACCGGTTGGCTTTTATTTCTGGACGCGTTTTAGTCAGTTAAAAGGACGCACTAGTGGTTTTATTATGAAAATTAGGCATATAAACTACCTTTTCCAGTCGCCAAGTTTTCTTCGTTGAGGAGTCGTCCGTCTTCCTTCACTTCGGTTCAGTGTTCGTTATAATTACAGCTAGTGACGTCTGTAGTGTCCCCTACTCTGCCTTTTTACCCTCGCTCTATTTTCATATCAGACCTGTATGCTGAATATCATACTAAACTGTAAGTGATAAGCTGAGCAGCAACTTCTGTCTCCGCTTTTCATGCCCAACTCATAACCTAAAAATCCTGATGGAATCGTGTTGAATGACCGCGATCTAGCCGTATTGCCCTCAATCGCTTGACAACAACAACGGACTTCTGAGCCTAACTTTTTTTAGCAGTCGGTGCGCAATTTGTTATCACAAGGGACAAACACTGATTTGGCTGAGTCGTCAGTTTTTACGGAACCGGTCGTGTATCATGTCTTAGTGCTTTTGTGTTTGTGTTTTAGTTTGCCTGCGCGTTCAACGGATCCGTGCCCTCTTTCCTTCGCTGTTTCACTTCCAAGTCCGACGCATCCACAGCTCAGAGCCATTCGCAGGAGTCATCCCTGCCCTACATGAGTCCATCCTCCTATGCCCTCCCCGAGTCTGATGCAGCCGCAGGCAAGCTCCACATCCCGCCACCGGCGCGTCCTCTCTGTCTCCGCTGTCCCATCTGCGGCTTCACTACCCTCCACTGGGATTACTTTAGCCGCCATGCTGCTAGTTGTCTTCGCTCAGCTTTGCCGCCAACACAACCTTCAAAGACAGAGGACTCAGCTGGTGCGGTTGTCCCCGAGTCCAATCCCTGCCTCTACACCTGCAGTCTCTACTGGTGTTCTGTTTGCTCCACTGTCTCAACTGAACGTTCTCTCGTGGTGGAGCACATTGAATTTGCGCACACAGACTCCTCGGTACGTGC
>CACRXP010000409.1:301319-318300 GCA_902702965.1 Spirometra erinaceieuropaei | reverse complement strand
CGTTCATCAGCGTTCAGAATGTTTTCTCAGAAGGCGTCTCGTACAGTGTTTTGTGCTAGCGCTGTCGTCCTTTATTGCCGTTGTTGCCAATGTAGCCACCTCGATCGGATCGCCGCACAGCTAAAAACGGCTCTTACTGCCGAATGTTGCTCAAGGCGAAACATGTTACCGTCCTGCCTATAAGTCTGCATCTATCCTACCCTATTTTCCCTCGCCTCTGCCGCTCCGCCAAAGTTACTGTACGTTTGTATTCGTCTGGGAACCTACGTTTTGGGGACCGCTCTCAAATGACTGGAATGTTAATCCTACTTAGGCCTACATAACTAGACTGTCTTGCTCGCCACACCCGCTACATAGGGTCCAACCTCAGAGGGAGCTCTAGCCTCCCCCCTGTCCTCGCGGGAGGCGTACAACCCTTCACTACAGTTAAACAGTATATGGAAATTTTTTGTAACAGTATCAGAGTAGCTGGTGAGATTTTCCACAAACGCAAACTGTTGTCCGACTCCTCTTCGATGTGTACGCTGGGAACGTGGCTGCAAAGAAGAGAGTGCCCCATGGACTCTTTGCTACAGTCAATCGCAGTGCCTTTGCACTACAACAATGTTTGATACTGTTTCTGTTTTTACTAACGTCCAAGGAAATGTGCATCCGGGTCTTGAACTCGTTCATTTATTTTTTGCCCAAGAAATGAGCTCGATCGTTATCATTTCCCACATCCCTAGGAGCTCTTTTATCACCGCCTGTTCGGGGGGGGGGGGTCCTTGCCATTTTGGGCCCCAATGCTCAGAAATATGGCTTGATCTCCCGTTCTTCATTATGTCACAGGTTAACGGACAAGCAGCAAGCCTGCGGATTTGACGAAGTATTGCAAGGAACGAGGGTGCGGTTGTCTCGGGTCAATAACAGGTGCAATCTTGCCATTGACAGCTTTTTAGGAAAAGGCATCTGCCCACTACTTTCTGGAGGTCGAGTTGAAGCCATTTCTCAGCACCAACCTGACGAATATAGAATTTACCAATTATATTGTTTTTTTAGTGCAGTGGTGGAGATCAGAAGCATCTAGCTTTACCTTCATCGACACGTCCGCCCTTGTCCTTATGGCGCGTTTCTCGTGTCTCCTCTTTTATCACCTGTTGTGGGGCAGGTTTAGTCGACCCTGACATTCAAGAACTCCGACAGCGGAAGTCTCAGTCGGCTAAAATTTACTGTAAACAACCATAAGGTAACAGGATTCCGACCTTTCGACCGACGCAGGTGTTGACGCTGGTCACGCCGAATGAGCAATTCAGTCCGGTCTGCGTGGGACCGAGGCATTTCGAGAAAATCGATAACCATCTTTGACGCTCAGTCTGCATATGCGTAGATAAAACGGGCTAGACAGGCACACTGGGGAGGGGAAAATATGAATAGAAACAAAAAAGTTGAACGAAGGCCAATTAACGTCTAATTCTAGGCGTCTTTCTGATAGCTGCGTTCTAGGCGGGTGTAGGGCAGCCTTCCAAGCGTTGCAATAGTCCTTTTTCAACTACTCAATAGCTGTTTCGTCACTTAACGTTCACGGTAGCGGTTCCGCCCTTACTAAATAATCTGCAGATGTTTTGAATTTATTTTATGCTTTGTCCTCCAATCATGCGCCACGAGTCCAGCAAATTTAACCCACTTGTCTTCGGTATTTAGAGCATTTAGCACAATGGTCTGAGCTCACCAGTGCCCGTCTTTTGGTCTCGACAAGTTTCTCCCATGTTAACACCTTTACACTCGACGTTTCAAGCCTACTAGATTCTGAGTCAAGCGAGCCCAGTGCAGTGAGGTCTCCAGTTCCGTCCGACCTTTTGTCAAATTTTCATACGCTCAGACAGTCGTCAGAGTGACTGCATCCCGCCAACAACAGACATACCGGTTGGCTTTTATTTCTGGACCCGTTTTAGTCAGTTAAAAGAACGCACTAGTGGTTTTATTATGAAAATTAAGCATATAAACTACCTTTTCCATTCGCCAAGTTTTCTTCGTTGAGGAGTCGTCCGTCTTCCTTCACTTCGGTTCAGTGTTCGTTCTAATTACAGCTAGTGACGTCTGTGGTGTCCCCTACTCTGCCTTTTTACCCTCGCTCTATTTTCATATCAGACCTGTATGCTGAATATCATACTAAACTGTGAGTTATAGGCTGAACAGTAACTTCTGTCTCCGCTTTTCATGCCCAACTCATAACCTAAAAATCCTGATGGAATCGTGTTGAATGACCGCGATCTAGCCGTATTTTCCTCGATCCCTTGACAACAGCGATGGACTTCTGAGCCTAACTTTTTTAGCATTCAGTGCTCAACTTGTTATCACAAGGGGCAAACACTGATTTGGCTGAGTCGTCAGTTTTTACGGAACCGGTCGTGTCATAGTGCTTTTGTGTTGGTGTTTTAGTTTGCCTGCGCGTTCAACGGATCCGTGCCCTCTTTCCTTCGCTGTTTCACTTCCAAGTCCGACGCATCCACAGCTCAGAGCCATTCGCAGGAGTCATCCCTGCCCTACATGAGCCCATCCTCCTATGCCCTCCCCGGGTCTGATGCAGCCGCAGGCAAGCTCCGCATCCCGCCACCGGCGCGTCCTCTCTGTCTCCGCTGTCCCATCTGCGGCTTCACTACCCTCCACTGGGATTACTTTAGCCGCCATGCTGCTAGTTGTCTTCGCTCAGCTTTGCCGCCAACACAACCTTCAAAGGCAGAGGATTCAACTGGTGCGGTTGTCCCCGAGTCCAATCCCTGCCTCTACACCTGCAGTCTCTACTGGTGTTCTGTTTGCTCCACTGTCTCAACTGAACGTTCTCTCGTGGTGGAGCACATTGAATTTGCGCACACAGACTCCTCGGTACGTGCGCTCTGTGTGTACTCCTGCATTACTGCTCACCTTTCCTTCGTCCCCCCCCCCCCTTTCCTAACACAGCCGCCCCCCCCTCCCAAATTTTCTGGTCGATTGGGTTGTCTCCTAGATCGGTCTGTCAGAGGAGATCTAGTGTATAGCGAACCAAGATTTTGGAGGCAAGTGCTACTTTCCAGCATTTCAATACTGCCAACTTGTCGGCCTTCCTCGGCACCCGGCTTAACCGCTTTGGCCGCCGGGCGAAACGGAGGTGGGAGTAGCCACCTTGACTCTCCAGAATCGGAGTCTACTCTGTTCATGGGAGTTGGCACACATAGATGAGGCCTATATCCAATTCACTGCTGTGCATAACCCGATCTCTTGGCGCCTGTATGTGTGAGAGAGATATCAATGTGGGCTTAAGTCGTCCTCACGATAATCTACTTCACGCACAAGTTGCCGCTGCTCCCTCACGACAGTGCTGGTCGCCGTTGTGTTCGCCGGACAAACTGTCTTCAAGCCTTTACCGTGCCAACCGTTATCAGTTCTGTCATCCAAGTGGTTAATGCAGTCATTACGATCTAGTTTGGCATATAATTTAACTCAAGTGATTGAACTACAATGTCCAATGATGATTGCAGGGATCGTAAAAAGTGCTAGTATGGAACTGTTGCCGATTTCAAGAAATCGCCTGCAGATCGATGGCCCATACTTTCACCGGCCAAACAATTGAATTCTTGAAACCCTGTTTGCTGACTCTTGGTAACGGTTCTCAGTTCTTGCCGCTGGATGACCGTTTTTTAAAACCTTGTGCACACCTACATCGTACGCAGTTTATTCACGAACCGAGCAGCAAGAACTATCCGATCAACCACATGATGCTGCCACTACGCTACCGAGGGAGTAGAAATCGGTGAGCTGCTAGCTGCTGTCGTGCTGAAATGGCCTTGCTACTTCATCCGCCTACAGCTCGCCAAACACAATTAGGGAGGAAGCTGGAGCCCATGCATATGTGCGTGTTTTCACCGCACTCAGGCACCGAAGCTCATCCCCGATTTCATAAGGGCTTGCGGCTCCACACCTGATAGATGTGATTTGTGAGTCGCTCACTTTTTATGAAGTCGCCCTCTGGAGACGAGCACCTAATTCACAGACGTGTCTCAGAAGACAACTGACGTTCAGAAAGTAGGCTAGACACACCCAAAGTTACCTTTCGATTCGGTTTCTTCCCCCTTTCACCATCAACTACTTCTACCCTTTGTACCCGCGTCTAGACAGCTATTAGAACTTCTGTGGCTGAACTGACATCAAAGCCTCGCGTACCTCCACCACGGTCTAGCTGATTTGTCTTCTCTAGTCAAACTGAGTTTCGCAGAGAGACGTCATTTTTTCTATCCGTCGAGGTTTTTACCGGGCTGTAACTGTTGCGCGCAGCCCAGCTGCGCGCATTCACAAATGAGAGCTGGCCGCGGTATGGGGTCAGAGTGCAGCTAGACACTTGGACATTCCGTCAGGACACGTTACACACACCACTTTCAGATTATTGTCTTTGGCGCAGCACAGTTCAAGGGCAGATCCGTGAATGCCGATTTCATTTACGTCAAGTTCTTGAAGAACTTAGGGAGGCTGATGGTCATAAATGACCTTGTCAAGCACCTGGGGGATTTCAAACGCGGCGGCAGGTTCGCCATAGCCCCTAATCTGTATGATGGGGTTTTATTTTTCCCTCTGACCCAAGCTTACGTTATTTTATGGTAGATCTGAGTAAGAAGTAACGATGCTCTGGTCTGGCTAAATCCAAGTATTTCAGCCAATTTATTCCGAAGACTCACCGGGATTACCCCCCGTAGCAATTTTATGAGTTGACTGAAACTATCTCAGTAAAACGCAGTAAAGGTTTTTGCGGTAGCATCAGTCGTACTTCCCATAGGATATGCCTCTTTTGACCCATAAACAGAAACAGTTTGACTGATGTGCTCCAGTCATGGAGATTCTCATCATCGCCCCACGCCCTACAGGCAACTTGATGCAGTCACGAGACAACGGGCGGTAGGCCGGTCCTAACTTGCACGTCTACCCTCCCCAGGCCTCCTGTTTTTTCGTAATGAGCCGATTGTTGATGCTTGAAACTGAACTCCCGGTAATAGGGGTCTGTTTTTAGCTAATCGGTACATGGATGGGTTCAATGACGTTCAGTGAAGGCTAGTTGCAAAATAGGGCTGACTCAGGACTGTCGAATAAGCGGTTACTGACCGGTAGAAGCAGGGCTTTCGGGATGCTGGAGTTAAGCGACTAGGCTGTAAAATGCCGCCAAGTTCGATGACGGCATTGGCTCGGTGTGCATGACCCCCGCCATTAAATAAGCCCTCCCTGTGACCACTGTTTTGCAGGCTAAACATCCGTTCAAAGGCCAACTTTATGACTGGTGCCCGACCCCTCAGTTTTCATGCAAATTCCTTCAAGTACAATTGGCACTAAGGCTCGCATGTAATTGGGAAGAAGCGACAGTTGTTGAAAGCAAGCTGCTCTAATTAGTGCATTTCTTACCTGTTGCTGCCTAAAGTTGAGAAAGTCACGAAAGGGCTCGGCCACTGGCTCCGATTTGTAGTTTATGATGCCTTCACCTTTTACATATCGGATAATTCGTTGATCATAGTCTGCGTTTCTATGGATCGTTAGACCAGACGAACTCACTTTGGTCACCCTGTCTGCCTCATCTCTGTTAAAGTACCGAGGTGGCAAGTTTATGTCCAAGGTTGTTGTAGAGGAGGGCTTGATGGCCTTCGTCAACTAGTTTTCAGTCAGTCACAAGACCCCCGGTGCGGATACCACACACACACACACAACTCACGAGGGCGTCTACTGGGTATCTCCAAGTTACAATCATTGTTAACCACATTAGACTTTTCGAGATGGGCTAATTTTCAATCCTCCTAGTCGTCGGCATAAACCTTGCATCTAACTGAACCAACGACAGTCTTGCGCTTTCCCTGTGCTCACCTGTCGCGGAAGTCTGCATCAGTGATTTCAGTTGGGTTCGAGGACAGTCTCGTCAATTGTGGACTCGTAACCTTGCGTAATGGTGACTTATTGATTGTCTCGCTCATGTCCACTTTCTGGGCCGATGCCGCTGTGAGCTTAAATCTGCGAAAGTGAGTCACATGGAAGCGAAGGCTTTTCCAAAACCTTTTATGGTACTGCTGGTCCGTCCGCCTGATGATTTCGAAACTGATTTTTGGCATCTTTAACTGGACAGGATATCAAACTGCCTTCACCTACAACGCATGACACCGGTGGAACATGAAGGAGATCGGTGCTTAACCCACAGGGATCTGAACAGTCGTGCAGATCTTTGCGTACCCATGGCCCCTGTAGATCTTTACTCGATAGGGCATCGGAATATGCTCCCTCCCCGAGTTATAGGCGGTCTCGTGATAAATTTCAGGGGGTGCCTATCCCCCTGTCCTAAAATTAACCCTAATTATAACCCACCTAGTCCTAACCCTTACAACGACCCAAATTTCCCTGGAATTTAGGGCATATCAATCTGTAGTACGTAGGATCTGTATTTCTGTGCCCAACCCCCTACTTCTGGATTTAATAGGCAACGCAGTGCCTCGCAACAACTAAGACCTCGGCCTGTTTAACCTGATTGTCGGTACCGACCAAGTAACCCATCGATACATTTCAGACTTCTTTGCGAGTTATCTCACAAGTTATGGAAACTACCTGTCTGTGTTACTGGGGCGGAAGCTTCAGCCTACGTCAACTGAATTTGTGTATGTTGCGGGCGTGTCTCCAACCCCAGGTCCTGCCGGGTTTTGTTTAGCTGAAGTACACCTCAGTTCACAAAGAACATGACAGGAATGGATCACGTATGAAACCCCACTCTCAGTGATTCCCCCAGTGGCAGATAATTAACAGTGAGCCACTAAAAGAGGGCCAGAGCTTTATAAAATTTCCATTGTCTGGCGCGATGGATCGCAAACAGCGAGATAGATTGAAACTTCCCCCAGCAGTAGGTAGTCGAGTCCCTCTTCCAGTTAGGCGACTGACATACTGGGTGTGGTTTACCCCCATCCTGCTTAATGTGGCAGTTGTTTTTGAGGTATTCATAACACAGCCTGGACTGCAGTAGGATTGACTGCCCCCGTGGTTATCTGTGTAAATTTCGTTTCCGTAATCCTCGTTGCTAGTGGGAGTGTTTCGAGGGCGTTATATTTGTGCGTTTTTTCGGCTCTTACGGATCAGGTCCCTACAAAAGTATTGTTCTGACGCAAAGTCGGTAGGTGATATAGGAGATGGCGTTTCTTCGACAGCGCTTTCGACTGCCGTTCTAGCTTACTGACCAATGAATCTACTTGTGCATTCCTGGTTCCCGGAAAAGCGCCGTGTCTTCACGGTCTAAGCGGAGAACCCTGGAGGGACTAGAAGTGGACGAAAATGGTGAGGTGAAGACAGTCCTAGCTGCCGCCTGAGTGGCATCCTTGTATGCGCCACTGTGATCCGTGTTGCAGCTGTCACGGTTGTCGGGTCCGGTCCATTGACCGCCTCATTCACTCCATGCAAGTGCGGGTATGCACGCACCCGCGCGTGTGTGTGCGCACGCTTGTTTGCGGGCAGCATCACATCTGGATGGAAGTTGGGTGTCCTGACTGATGATACTGGTAGGCGTAGCGGCGGCGGCGGCGGCGGCGGCTGCTCTCACAACTGCCTCGACTGTGTGCGCGCTGGACACGCGCGCCCACTTTTCCATGGCGCGCGACGACCGACCGCCAGCGGGACCTTCTCCCTGGACAACGCAGTTCCTGCGGTGACAGTGGTGGCTCTGCTTTGCCAGTGCACATCTTGCTTGTTACCGGCTCTGGAGGGGAGACGGTGGTAAAAGTAGAGGCTTAGAGGTTAGGCTTTCCGATCTTCTCTATGGATGATGTTGACTTGATTCTACAAAAATCACTGCGGCGTTGTATTGAGGAAAGGATTACGGGTCCTCCTCCTCCTCCTCCTCCTCCTCCTCCTCCTCCTCATCATCATCATCATCATCATCATGCACCGCTATCATATTTACACTGCATGTTCATGTCAGGCTACCTGATTCCTGGATGAAGGTCAGTCTGCAGTAAAATCCGATGTGAGACTGGGAAAAAAGCGAGCTTTCCGTTCCATCCACATTCTTTCCTTCATCTTTTAAGTACGAAGAAATATCCCTTGAAGAACCAGGAGGATGGCGTCTGGTTTTTCGTGGACCCAACCAAGACGACGGGAGAGACAATTATTTATTATCCTTACGGGAATTGTTCTTTTTTGTCACTCACAGTGGGGGTTTTTTATTCTTATCACTGCTTTAGTCAAGAGTAGCATAAATGGGAGTTTGTTCGTCGTGCTTGACAAGGGCTCACCATTGTGCAAAGTTGATCTTGAAATCATCTTTCTGCGTATAGTTAGCATCCAACGTTGAAACGTACATCGTAACAAATGTGTCATTGACAAGAGCATCAGAAAAACACACAAGTGGAGTCCTTAACGACCTCGGTTTCTAGCGCACAAGCTAATCATTAGTCGCATCACTCAGAACGATTGTGACAACACGTCGACACCGCTGCAGCAAACATGGGAGCATTTCGCGGTGCGTGACACTAATACTGTGCGAGTCATGCTTAGGCGAGCGAGGTTCACAGCGTACTACACTAACGCTATCATGGTTATATTCCGTGTTCCTGGAGCAATAGAAGTTCTCACGTCTCAGCGCATAATGCTCAGTTCATTATTTTTTTCGGCCATGCCAGCTCGTATATGTGTCCCCCCCTCTCGGCCCACTGACGGAAATCTGAACGCGTCGGCCGCTTCATAAATCGTAGCGCGCGTCCAGAGTCATCATGAAGCAGCTTGGGTAACAATCGGGAGATGGCACCCAAAAAAATCCGCCTAACCAAAGCAGCCTGTCTTACGGGACAGGTGGTAATAGGGGTTTATGGGTGATGGCTGGTAGGGATGTACGATACTAGCCGACGGAAAGCCTTATTTGAACAGATGAATGATCGAAGTCGGCCCGCTCTCCGTTCCATTATTACAAAGTGGGTCGCCAAAGGCAGTATAGTGGTAACAGACGTGTGGAATGCGTATAATCGTCTTCCCTCAGAAGGTTATCTACATTTCTCTGTTAACCACTCAAAGAACTTCAAGGACCCTACCACCGGACGGCACACCAATGCCATTGAGGCATACCGTAGTAGACTGAAAATAAACTCCACGAGGGAGGTCCTGCATGTGGTCGAGCTGTGTGGGCTCACATAGACGAAGTACAGTACCGTCTTTGGTTTGGCCTCAATACCATGTCTTTGACATATGCCTGGGAACTGTTCCTGTCCCATGTTGTGCAGACTTATCCTATTTAAAAGTGATTTTGTTTTGTAATAAACTGCCATAATGCCAATGTATGCCGTATGTTCAGGTGTACGTGTGTAACGATGGGGAAGTTTGGGTAACAGCGACCATCGTCCATGTAACCTCCTGCGATGTTCGTTCGGCCAGCCCATGTTAGACCGTCGGGAAAAGTCCAAGTAGTGCGTGAAAGTAGGCCTGATATAGCCTGAAGGCGTTTGAGTCCACTGTTAAAGGTATTCTTTTTAGGTAACGGATTTTTTGGGCGCCATCTCCCGATTGTTACCGCAGCTTGCATGAAATTGAGATTCAGACGTTTGCTACAAGTCGGGCTCATTAGTGGTCAGGTCAGCTCTTGAATGAATGTCCAGCCTGCTAGACGGTGGTAACTGGAAGAGCTTGCTTAGTGAAGCTCCATGTCATCGGACTCTACAGCATGTTACAAGACAGTCCGGCCTATCGGACCTCTATCTCCTCATCCGGAAAATTCTGCCTCTACTGGTCTGCGACTGTTTATTTGGCAGTCCTGAGTTTCCTATTTCGCAGCCGACCTCTACTGAAGGCCGGTCTATTCTCCGCCACTGGTGAACGCGCCGGGCAACCTGTAGGTAGGCCGATAGATAGCCCTCCGTCAGGAAACCAAAAGGATCGCTAGGATGCCGATTGGTGTCACATCTTTCATCATATCCTTCATCCCACTTGCGTTCTCAAGGCCCACTTTGGTGGGTCGTCATTGTTTGGCGACGTCCTCTCGTTCTGTTTGGCGTTCTGTTAACCAATGAGATTTATGGACTGTCGGCATTATTGTTGAAGTAAGAAGATCCATTTTAGTCCATTTGTTTTCTTCCATTCGGTCCGTGCATGCGGTTTATTTATCTTTGTCTTTTTCTCTCTTAGGCTGTTGTGGTCTCCGAGACCTTCGAATTGACCGACAGTAACCTGGACGCTGTGATGACCACTCTAGATAACAAGTCTGTCCTCCGAAAGACCCAAACGGGCGCAACAGCACCAGGTTTGCCCAATCCGTTGTCCCAGCTGAGTGCCGCTGATGTATTCTCCGCCTTCTCCAAATTACTCCCACCGTCAGCGCCTGGACAAGTGACGTCAGGGTCGCCATTTGTAGCCTCACCTCCCTTTTCCTCCTCTGCCGTCGCGGTCTCCCCCTCAACCACTCCATCCTCCTCTTCGTCTAAGAACATCGGCATGAACTCCGCGCTGAACTCTGTTAGATCGTCAGCCGACGGTGTCCTCACTTGCCCCCCGTCCACCTCGAAATCACCTGCTACTACGGCAGCCGCGACAGCCGTTGATCCCCCCCACCGATCTTCCTCCCCCGTCTTCACACCCTCCGACACAGCGGGTGGACTCTTTACTCCCAACGGTCCACTGGCTAACCCCTTCCTGACCAATTTCTCCGACCCCAGCGGGTTCTTCTCTCCCGAGGCGGCTTCTGCCATGGCCGCCATGGCGGCCGCCGCGCTGTCTGGCCTAACCGGATTAAACGTCGGTGCCCTGCCCTCGGCGGAGGCCTCGACCGCGAAGGGAGCTCGTTCGTCCATGCAGGCTACACCCGTTTCCTGTGACACAAACGCAACCACTGACAAGTCAAAACACAGCTCTGAATATCCACCTGTAGAGCCGCCCAGTCTCCCCCTGTCCAACGGCATTAGTGACACCGTGGACTACACTGGTCGCGATGACTCGACAACCGTTGCTGAAGATGGCCTGAGTCTGATTAGGGCGGGTAGCGGCAGCAACGGTGAGGAGTTGGTTTCCTTCCCCTTTGATGAGGTGGCTTTCCGCAACGAGATGACCGGCCGTTTGTCTCCCGAAATTCTTGATTCACTGATTGAGAAGATGCAGCGCTTCTCAGGTTGTTTGGTGCGAATTGTGGGTAAGGAGAACCACCGGAGGATTCCTGCCTGTCCCGAATGCGATAGGGTTTTCTCCTACGGCCTGGCCGACTTCAAGCGTCATCTCCTCTCCACTCACTTAGAAGTGCCACGGGAGTACCTGAAGGACTTGCTGCGCTACACTCGTCTTCCTAAGGGCGGAGAGAAGTTTGTGGAGGCACAGGAACAGCTCGCTATGCGACAAATGAAACCTCATTTTATCGAGCCCGGCAAGCGGCGTATTCCCCTGCCCTACTCCTTCAACATCCTGCGCCGCCTAACGGAGCATCTCTCGCCCAGCTCTCGCACCTACCTCTTTCAAAAGATGCGTCTCTACAGCCGCCTCGGAGTGGTAATGGAGACAAAGGGTGGCATTAAAAAGTATAAATGCTACCATTGTGCCTACTCTTCACCCCATGCTCTCGCTGACGTCCGGAAGCACATTTTGGGTTCGCATTGTGGCATTTCTACAAAACACTTTCGCTTCTGTCTCCAGGCCTCTCGGCTTGACCCGGTGGAGTTCTCTCTCCTCTCAGACGACCGACTTGCCCGTCTCGCTCGAGACTTCATGACCCGTCGTCAGACCACTTCGTCTGCTGAGAGAGTGAGCAGCAGCAATAGCAGTGTTGGCGGTGATTGTGGTGTCGGTACCCCAAGTAATGCTCAGAGCCGTTCTCCTTCTCCTGTTACCGGACTCAACAAGTTTGCACGGGCCTGCAAGTCAACCGCTGCGGCCAAAGCAACTGCATTTAACGGCAGCGGGAACAGTGGACTCGTGAAGGGCGAAAAGTCGCCTTCCTCAACCATGGATGAGAACGGTGTTTCTCGGTTCACCACAGTCATTCCGGGCTCCAAGAATCCAGTCACGGTATGTATTCGGCCTCCGATTCCCCCAGGAAACAGCGGTGGCTCCCCTCCCGCCGTCACAGCTACTAATGTCCCACACTCACCATCGTTTGGCACTGATGGCGCACCACCTACGCAAGTCTCGTCACCACTGAGTCTAGAGAACATTCCCAAAGTGGCCGGTCTACAAGGCGCAGATCAGGTGGTTAGTCTGCCCTTACCCTTCTCCGAGTCAGTCCTGCGCCAGTTGCTGGAGTCGGCTGGGGCCCAAGCCGACCATGTGAATGATGTTTGCAGGAAGATGCGAGTTTACAGCACCTATGTGATGACCCGTATCTGTGTTAACGATCGAACACTTGCCTTTCGGTGTCCCTGCGGGCGTATATTTGTCACAACTCGTCAGCCGGAGAGCAAAATGCGTGCAGCCACCCTGGCTGACAGTCGACGTCACGTAATGGGTGTGCATGCACGCATTCCTCACGAATTCATTACAATCTGTTGTCAGGCCTCTCGGATAAGTCGTGAAAACAACTTCCAACTCTACCCAGATGAAATGCTCCTGCGGCTGGCGATGGATCGTCCAATAAGACTAAACGCTAGCCCATCTGGCGGTGCTGCACGAGGTGTTAGTGCATTCAGGTCAGGCACCGGCACAACTTCAATGGCATCAGGAGCCGCTGGGCGTTCGAGTTATCGATCATCCCTGGGACGATCCTACTCCGGCGTTCTGCCACCACTGCGGCCGCTTGCAGACCTGGGCGCCGATCGCGGTACGGAGCCAGATGAGCCCATTGATGGCAGTCCCACTGAGACTGGTGGATTCCTCTTTCAAGACGAGGAGATGTCTGATCACAAGCGGTTGAGTGGTGTGGATGGTAAACGAACATCCTCGGCACATGACAATGGACTCTTGTCGCGTAGATTCTACCGACCTCCATTTCGTCACAGCTATCCCAGCCTCAGCAGGATCGGGGCTTTCAAAATGCGTACAAACGCATCTTCCATCAGTACACCTGCACGACCAAAGAGGTCCAGCAAGCGACCCCACGATGCTGTTTCACCCAGCTCCAAAGATGCCGCCTTTAGTTCAATTCAGGGGAGCTCCTTAATCGAGCAGCAGCAGGGAGAGGGGCCTGTGGATGATGCCGGCGAAGATACTCATCCACGACCTATAAATACCGAGGAGACACTGCGTTACCTGAACGAACGACCACCCAACGAAGTGGAGCGCGTAATCGAGCTGCCCTACTCCAAGTCCGCACTGAAGGCTCTTGTTCGCGGTTACTGTCCCAATACTTACTTTGACGTCCTCGTCAACAAGATGGAGCTCTACACTGCCTACAGGGTATACGTAACACGCAATCGCGGACGTCGATTCTTCTGCTGTTCCGGTTGCCCCTCATCCTCACCCCACGGCATGGGCGACATTAGAAAACACATCCTCGGTGTGCACGCCAAAGTGCCAGAGCGCTATAAAGCCGCTGCCATGCACTGTTCTCGACTCAGCCGGGAAGACAACACCCTGCTGCCAGATCGCAGTCTTCTCCAGTTGGCCAGAATGCGCTGGAAAGGTACTGTAATTAAACCCCTCGCGGAGATAAGCGCCTCGGAAACGACGACATTACAACAGCCTCAACCCCTGCAGCACTCTGGCAATCGGCGCGCCTCGGCATCAGCATTCAGCCCTACTACCAAGTCCCCCAGCTGTGGCAGCGGCAGTGGCCACCATCAACTGGACGCTGTCGGCAATAATGATTGTGATGCTGGCTTACCCCTGCATACTGGCAGCAGGCAGAATGGCGGCGGTGGCGTCGACGCCTACTGCCCACCTCGCATCCTCTCACGCGTGTTACCCTCTGGTGGACTGGAGTTTGTCTGCCCCGTCTGTGACCTCTGCTGCGAACAGTCGCCGGCCGCTCTCAGAGTACACTTTGCCCGCGCCCACCTTGACCTGGACGCATACGTATGTCCCCACTGTCGCTCCTCCACTTTCAGCGACCTGCATGCCATCAGAACCCATCTACAGGACGAGCATCCGGAGTCGGCCTGGTGCAGTACCGAGGATCTTCTTTCTGAGACGTTCCGCGCTGCTGTTGCGGGGGTGAGTGCCTTCTCAATGACCCATTAAATAGATTTCCTTTATATGTATAATTGTGAACATTAAGATGACCCCTTGAGACAAACGTGAGTTTTCAGGGCACTATGCGAGCCCTGCATTCCATCCAGATTATGAACGCCTTTCTAGGTCTGACAAACTCGAATTCGCTCATTAACACCAACTTTTGCGGATGACTTCGCGACCTTTTTATCGAACATTCCTGCTCGCCTGTGGTTGATGAACTGTTCTTAACCATGCCCCTTGATTTTTCGAAATCGCATGCTCCCAGGTAACTATGCCCACATGAGCTTGCAGCAGACTGGATGTGGAGCTTTCGTCTGCTCACTACGTAATTTCACTTCTATAGGGCACACAGTCGACTTGGTGGATAAGTTGGTTTCGAAGCATCCATAAGGGCCTGCTGATAAGGATACCTTGTCACTTCGTTCAGTATCTCCGTTGCCTTCGGTGCGTTAGATCAAGTTTTTCTCTTGGCAGGGTGAGTTGTCCGGGCAGCCCAGTTTTGCTCATAATCAGCATCCACAGAGCTCTAACCATCCACTCCTTCTCCTCGTCTGCGTGAATAACCTTTAACTCGCATCATCAACACCCTGCATCCAGCGTTCCGAATTGCAGATCCCAGAACACGGTTCGTCTGCGCCTACCGCTGTTACATAAGTAGACCCTTGAAACCTGACACGTCTTGCCCGGAAGCCAGAAAAACTAGATAAACCCTTCAAGGAGCTGATAGTCACCATATTTGGCAGACAACTGCCGAGGTTTCGGTGGAGAACATTCAGTCCCCAGGTCTCATCATACGACGACGAATTGTTGCATGGGATCGATGGGCTATGCCTACTCCGTCGAGTTGAAACAGTCGAGAGACCGCCTCGGATACTCTTTTCATGCAAGGAATGGCCCTCCAGACTTTGAGTTGGTGCCCTCTTGGTCGTTGTCTGTTCACTCGGCGCTGGAAAGGGTCATGAAGATACTGTCGTCCAGCTCTTTTATCAGCTGGCGTGCTGTAATGTGTGTCAGCTCATTTTATTAGGATCCGGCCGTAGCTACGATTGTGAGACGGAGGGTGGCTGCTGTTAAAATTTAATAGTTGCCCTGTGCTGGTGGCTTTTGTGAATAGTGTAGTTTGTAGTTGCCCAGTTCCGAGCTAATAGATAATCATGCCATTTTATCCGAGGCGGTCTCTCGACTGTTATGACCCACCGGAGTAGGCATAGCCTATCGACTCCAGGCAACAATCGTCGCCGTGTAATGCAACTTAAGGACGGACTGCCCCCCCCCCCCTACCGAAACCTCAACAGTTGTCTGCCAAACATGTTACAGTGATGGGGACTGCAACTATATCAGGGGAACTAGGCGAATATTGCAGATCCGCCTACATAAGCACAAACCGAATATTCGGAGGCTGTACTCAAACTCGCAGTTTGCAACTCATGTTGAATAGATTGACCGCACTTTTGACCATCTTAGGCCGAGTCACCTCAAAGGCAGAACGACTCACACGTGAGGCATGGTATTCATCTGCCAATTCTGTCAACAGGCATCTAGACCTTCCTGTGGCGTGTAAAGTCCTGCACCACTATACAAATAAAGACCAGGGCAATATGGTCACACCGGGCTTAAGAGGTCTGAGCAGACACGACGAACTCAGCCAATGGAGAGACAGCATCGAGGTGACGACGCGCAGCGCCTGCGGCTGTCAAGGTCCACAAACATCTGCCAGGAGGCGGAGACAGCGAAAGAAGAAAAGCGTCGATCAGTACAGGGTCAACTAGCTTGACCGATTGTTTAAAATTCTAGTCAATTTTTGGTATTAAATACTCTGCAAGTGGGGAGCCGACTTAGCTCTTCGGGATTTCAGCAGTGCTTCGATGACCAGTTTCAGTTTCTCAGGTTATCCTCCCTGGAACTCTCACCTAAGCGAATCTGAACTTGAGACAGTGTTTTCAAATCTCGATTTTAACTGGAAGCCGGAGCACGCAGTTGGCTGTCTTCCTAAGAGGTGGTCATCACCGGAGACTTTATTCTTTGCTTCTAAGCACGCATTTTTTTTTATTTAGGAACGTTGGTGCCACGGCATAACATTATAATCCGGTCGTAATTGCCCAATTTGATACAAGCCCGTGTTTCAGCCTCACGACTTTTCGGTCTGAGATCTGACTGGGCTTCCCCAACCCGAGGTCCGGCTGGTAACCGCACGTAGGCCAGAAACGATTATTCCGGTTTTTCATATTGTTGTCTGTGATGGTTCGAGCAGTCAGCCACTACAGTAGAAGTGTTAAATGCATTGCTCATTGGCAGAACTCATTTCCCGGTGGAGGTTTTGCGGGATCATTTAAGCATAACCGAGTCAACTGATAAACTTAGTACTGACTCATTTTGAAACATTAAACTTCGACCTTTTTTTAAAAAAAATCCTCCTTGAAATATCTGACAAAAGTCGACGGTTAGCCTGCGGTAGTCGACATCCCCAGTCTGGGTAGCATTTTACCAAGTTTAAAGTTTAAAATTGGCGATTTTGCTGCTGATGGGGATACCTTTAATATAAATACCGGTGATCACACGGAGATGCTGTTTCACGCAGAGGCTGTTTACTCCAGCCGAGCAAACCTGTCTGGCTGTTTAAGGTACCAAGTATGAAATAGAGTTTGGCGGGATTATAGAGCCACTTCTCTCGTGACGAAAAATAGCCTTCGCCTCCTATGGATGTGTGTTTTCTCACATCATTTCTGCGCCTCTGAAGGCTCCTTGGTCCGCTTTTTCATCTCTTTCACCTCGCTTACACATGTCTTTTGAGATACTTGGAAGGCTTCCGACGGAATTCTTGTCCGGATCCATACACCATTTGTGGCTTCAGCATGGAGCACAATAGATAAGCGTAGTATCTGCGAAA
>CACRXP010000409.1:265219-278769 GCA_902702965.1 Spirometra erinaceieuropaei | reverse complement strand
TACTACGACTACTACTACTACTACTACAATAGCTGCTGTAGTATTATAACTATTTCTACTGGATATGCCGCATATACTACCTCAATTCTTATTATGATCAGTCATACAGTCGACAGCGGGATTGACTTATGTGGACGTCTAAACAGAACATGGAGATAGGAACGTCCTGCACAAGTAATAATGGTGGACCTGGGCATAATTTCGGAAACGGCAAAATAATTCCCTGTCCTAACCCCAACAATAAACCTAGTATAAAACTGTTGCCCTAATTTTAACCCTAACCCTACCCCAAACCTTAGCTCTGCAGTTAACGCTAGCCCCTACCTTAACCCTGAACTTGATCATGGCTTACCCTACTGTTATCATCAAATCTAACCTTAAACCTGATCCTTAACTTGACCCTAACCCTGACCTTAAGCCCAGCCCTAATTTCGCCGGAAGTTGGCTCAACGCCACTCGTGTTGCAGGCGGTTCCTGTTCTCATGTCCTGTTTAGGGAGCCATATAAGTCAGCCCTACCTAATCGACTGTTATCAAAGCTCAAAGGGAGAAGAGGCGTTTGTAAGGGAAGATTTGTTTGAGGTTTTACATTTCGAGTAGTCATTTCGCTTATCCGTTTTCAGAGGTTGGAGAGTCTTGCGCGCAGCTCTCATTACATGGAGCTCTAACGCAACTGCACATCCCGCAGCTTCACTAAAGTCGGTAGGGTCTTTGACAGCATCACTTTCGGCGGACTGTTGAGTGCAATTACTTTGGTAAATTGGTCGACTGCTGCAAACACAAATGCACAAGCACCAGATGACAATGCGAAAGTTAGGCCCAAAGTTTAAGATAGCACCCCAGGTGCGCAGACGAGACAACGGTTGTTGATGTGGGCTGGGACGATGATCACACACCGAGGCAGGTGCAAGAGGCCTAGACGTCCGCCCACCGCTCAGTCAACCGCCACATCAATTTGCCTTCCCATGCCTGGTTTTACGATCGTCCTTAACTGGAGACAGCGATGGCGTGCAACAGCCCCGACCGCCAATCATCGCCGCGGCTGACAAGGTCTGGGGGACACAGCTAACGTTGGGTGGGGGGTCATATGTAATCTAGCAGTTGACAACGGTTGCCTCCACCCCAAGAAAAATGCGTCATATAACGAGAGCTGTGCGCAAGACTTTCCAGCCTCTGAAGATGGGTAAACGGAATCATTGTTCAAAACGTCAGACCTCAAGCAAACTTTTCCCAGTGAACGCCTCTACATTGGAAATGCCACCCGTGGATCACGTTTTTACTGCTGCTGGTGATAACAAACGATCATCAAAATAACACGTTTACTGATGTTTTTGAGTAGCGTTTGTGTAGGCATTTGTGGTTGACATAGGTCAGGTTGAAATGCTATGCACGGATGTAGTTTTAAGCTTTAGCAGTAGTGATGGCACGGTTGGTAGCGCCAACAGAAACGACAGATATGTAGGTAATCATAGGAGAACTAGCATAAATCTCGGTCGCAGAAATTACGGTATCACCTGTTGTCAATGCTGTTGCTGTTTTAGCGGGAGAAGTCGACAAAGTAGAAACGGGGCGGTTTTCTTGTTGACAGCAGATTTACCTTTCCCAAACATTTTAATTTTCAAAGCCCTGGAGAATTTGCGATAAACAAGGATGTTAGGCGGAGCCATCTGGTTGATTATTTCCACCACCGTGAATTGTGGATGTGAGAAGTCGGCCTTGAGATATGTTTTAAATATCAACGCCTGACCCCTTTCGATGATGTCGAGGGTATCATCGAGTTCATTTTGCGGCCCGTGATTATAGCCATTGCAAGAGCGCATCAACAGAAAATCCAAAAAGCTGCGAACTCACCGACGTATCTTTCACCTGCTTAGAGAATATTTCGTCAGATGCAACGAAAAGTCCGTTAGAGCAGCAATGATGCCTGACTAAGCGGGAGCAATTTAAGGCTGGTACATGGAAGCTAGGAAACAGTACGTGCATATTGCGCGAAGGCGTGGCCTCACGCCAGTCGGCTGCTGCGTTCACATCCATCTCCGGTCGTCTTGATTTTGCCGTAATGGCCGTGGGGAAGGAGGGTAGTGTAGATCCTGCGCAAGTTTCATTCGTCATGAACAACATTCCGTGTAAGTCAGCATTATGCTTCCTCTGGGACAATGGTATTTCTTGGTGCTTATGGCGACTGGTCGTCGGGCGAATCCAAAATGCCAGGCAAACAAAATTCTTGTTTCAGTTATCGAGGCTCTCTTTTTTTCTCACGGGTATATCTGCAGGCTGCATGTGTACGTATGGCTGTAGTATAAGTAATAAAGGGTGTTTTGCTATTGTCATGCATATGCACAGACAGGGGCTTAATAGCATCGGTTCGCCAATAGTATTGCTGCAAGTGGCCCGCAGATGTCTGGTGAGACCAATTAAATTCGGTTTCTTTCACAGTCAACCATTCATACACATGCTGGCAATCTTCGTAGTCGCCGGGCAAGTGAGGCGAGTCCAGCACCAGGATGGCGCAGTAGTGCCATCGATAGAAGGGAATAACGCTCGAGGACCCGCATTTCACGATTGCCGCATCCCACGCTTCATCCATTATGCCCTACATCAGCGCCAACGAGTCTGTACAGATATGAGAATCGGCTTGGCCGCCTAGCTGTTGGAAGGGGTCCATTGCTTAGAAAAATGCTTGTGAATTCAGCAAAGAGGAGATATTTGTGCGTTAGAGAGACATTTAACTGATATGGGTTCAGGTAGGCAGAAACTGGGCAATTAGAAGGGTTTTATTCACCACGTCCGTAAGCATTGCCTCGTCCGGATTGACTTGCTCCGTCTCCTGGTCCGCTGAGGTAGGCTTGTAGTTTTCAATACGCTCCTCGTAACACAAGATCTCCCACAACTTCCTCCTATGCATCCTCCTCTGACGACGGTTCGTTGATGTTACCACTGCGTTGGCAGCCAATGGCTGGTAGGTCGAAGTATGCAAAACGAGTTGCACAGCACCCGTCTTCTCATAAGTAACCTGTCACAAAGAGAAAATGCTGGTTGGCTTACAACATTCATGGAGTTAGACAAGTTATTTAAAGTGCGTCTCCGTAGTAGTGACAGCATTCAGAAAAGTCAGCGGTCTCTAGGTCTTGCACTGGGGCTTTGCATCATACGAAAGAGTAAGTCCGATGTATACTACCAAGATGTTTGCGGTGGTGGCGGTGGTGGTCGTGGTGGCGGCGGCGGTGGTGGTGATAACGACGACGACGACGACGATGATGATGGTGGTGGTGATGATGATGATGATGACGATGAAATTGGTGATGCCGTAAGTCAATAATAACACCCAGAAGCGATGTCTGAAGACGAACAGAGGGCTGGACGTGCTTCCACACGGTGGGCAGTCCAGTGAGCATATTCAATGATTCCAGTGCTTTTGTGATGTGGTCATGTCAGTATTGCAGCGAACGGTACTGAGGAGGATACGTTGCAAAAGGTTGGATGTTGACTGCGCTAGTCCTTCGTCTTGACATCCTGCATTCGGTTAACTTCAAAAGTGCATCAGTAGGGCAGATCACCATGTTTGTTGGTACTGTGTAGGACTTTCAGAAGATATTTGTCTGATATTGAGGCACCTAATTAAGGTCCCAGATTTTCTCTCCCTGCCTGTGAGTGCCACAGAAGGGTCGTTTAGATGGGCATATATTGTCGTCCTCATGATTTGCTGACCACATCTGAAGTTGGATTAGTCAGGTTTACTGGTTATTTCGTGGACCTGGGTGTTAGAAGTCACCTTCTGCCAAACCGTCTTCAAAATCCTTGTTAGACAGGTTAGAAAAAAACGTTTCAGCTTTCCGTCTATTTTTTACAAAATCTCCACTTTTAAGCCCCTCAGCGGGGTGTTGGTAGAGCGACGATCCGGTAAATCAGCAGTTTCGCGTTAAGAAAATGCGATGGTGATCCAGACTGGATATTTTTACTGCCGTAAATCTGCCTGACCTTGCAGATTCGGGCTCCAATTTTGCTGACGGAAGTTGTCAAAAACCTATTATTTTAATGTTCATTGGCTTAATGTTTCTCCTGAAAGCTATACAGTCGACAACTGTTGGAAGATTTTCATGGTGAGCTGCCGTCGGTTTAGTACACTCCCCAGCCAAGATATCGAGTATCCAGTCCTCAGCAAATAAGACTTCGAGAACATTGACCTCAGATGCTTTTATTTCAGCCTACATACACCGGATGCTGAGCAGTTGCTGCAGGTGCGGCAGTCGATGCTGAATCCAGGCCCCTGGTCGCGGTAGGCTTTCATCACTGCGGTACAGAATATGAAACTGAAGACGATGAGAACGAGTACGCAAACCTGCTTCTCCCTACTTGTCACTGTGAATGCTTCCAAGACTCAGTCATGCTTCCATTGAGTCTCCTGAACAGCTGTAACAGCCTCTCCTGACATCTAAACTGAATAATTCAGTTATATAGTCAATCAGTGTTCTAGCTGTTGAAGGTCTTTGTTAAAACGGCGAGATTTGGTTATGCAGCCCCCACTCGACTGATACCATATGGTTAGCCTACTAAAACGATATTAGATAACATACCTAGCTCAGCCACTCGCTGGATTAGAAAGGGAAAGAGAGCGCACGCAGGGAAGCGAGTGAGGGTGGCATGTGCACTTTCCCCGACACAGCCTCTCGCTGGATTGAGAGGATAGAGAGGCCGTAATCACAACTGAAAGACCACGGAAGGAACCGCGTGGTAAGTCGCGGTGCATAGTCACTGTGCCTCTAGACTGGTAGTCATTTTTTGGATTCGAGATGGATTACTTAGGAAATCCTGCTTGGACAGTCAACTTACTGTATCAGATTTGGTGGATTCCATGCGTTGCAGCAGGTTGACCGGGTAACTTGGCCCAAATGTGATCAAACTCTCGGCTGCCGATGGTCCTCATAGCTAAGGTGGCTAGAGCATGGCCTGTACCCCAACCTCCCCCTAGGCTGTCATAGGTTCGAATCCCATCGAAACCGCAGAGTTTTTTTGCAGTTGTTCAAAATGCATTCAAAAGACAAGTTTGCGAGCATGCGTTTTCATTCGATTAGTTCTCTTCAGACTTGTGCATTTATGCTGCTATTTAAATAATTAATGGGAAAATTCGGGCAAGTAGAATTTATTTGTGGGAGGTTGGCCGGGGTGGGTGAAGTGAAGAACAAAATTAAAGCCAGTGTCATGGAAGAGAGAGATGATGGGCACTGGGACGGGCAATTATATGCGGGTGACAATATAAATATACAGATCTGAAGAGAATTTATTGAAAGCAAATGTATTCTCGCCAAATTGTCGTTTGAATTCTTCATTGGAAATGTCTGCAGCTCAAAACGAATTTTTCAAAATCTGCCAAAGCACCACTTAAAATTCTAATAGTTGAAAAAATTTTTGTCAGCCCATAATGAAAGAAGGAACAATGACTCACTGTGTAGTGTTTATGCCTGCTGTAGTCTGCATAATAATTGCTTAGTTATGAAAAGGTACTCCTATAACAGGTACTGAATGGGACCATTTAAATTTCCCTTATTTTCCGATCAAGCTACAGTCCTTCAATTTGTTAAAAATACTCACACATATGATTTTATTTTCAGAACAAACTGTTAACTAGGCGTCATAGGCCTGCTTACTTCGTTTCGGGTGTTGAGTTTCTGCATTACTACAAGGGACTTTTTACGTACATTTTTAGAGTAGGTTTACGTTCGTTTTGCATACTTGTTTACCAATGCCTTTAGGACCGTTTTCTCTACTCATGGAAGCCCTCTAATAAGAGTCATTTTAGAAATTCGTCCTGAGAATGCGGAGGGTAAAGTTTAAGGACCAAAGCGGTGGTGAACTCATCGCTAAAACGTTTGCTTTCCGGCTTTTAGGTACTCTATACTGACCAACTTAAGCAGGACAAATCCCTGGCTTTATCGCGTTCGCATTTACGACGGCGTATAGTTTTCTGTCGGAACGTCCTGCTACTACACTTTAAGATATCTCTTTCTGGACCTGCGTCTGTCAATGTTATTTGATTCACTCTAGCACTGCTCTGCTGAGATTATAGGATTATACAGTTATTCAGTATGGCTTCATGAATTTCAGGTACCGCCAGTCCATCCTTCAGAAATCCAGTTCCGCCAGAAGTGCGCAGTTCCAAGTCAAACATTAGTATTTACATCGAAGGGGGGGGGGGGCGAGCGTTTGTACAGTTGTTCCTGATCTCCGAGGGCGCTGTATCATATGGCTTTCCAATTCCAAAGCAATGCTTAAGATTGCTCAGACATTCCGTCATCCTCTAATGGGGTGATATCTCTGAGTAGGTAGGCTGGGGCCCCGGGGTTTGGACGGCACACCGTGCATCGAAATTACTGAGGCCAAAACAAAATGTCATATGTCACCGCAAGACTAATGCAACGGCTGTGTTCACCGGCGTCGCTTTCATCATTGATTACACATCAGAGCGCATCAGCGCGCACATTTTCGCCGTGCACCCATGGTCAAGTCGGAGATTAAAGGCCTGACCTTCGGGTTAAATGCCTGTGTGCGCGAAAACCGTATTTCATGCAAGACCCATGCACTGTGTTTGTCACTTTGACCGCGCCGCTGAAGTCAAGGCAGTGGTCTGTTCAACCAGCGTGGGCTCTGGCTTGAGAGTTAGAACCCATTCTTTACGCGTACAGCATGTTCTCTTTCCCTCTAGTTAGAAGTTAACTCTCGATATTCTGGCGTAGCTGCGGTCTACATCCTTGCAGTAAAGGCCGCTCACGGCTCACTCCTTTCCGCGTGACTAGAAGTCCTCCTTGTGTATTCGTTCACTCTGACAAAGCTTGAGGCCTTTGCGTCCTTCAGATATCTCATCAGTTTGTACTCTACAATGTGTAGCTACTCGTCGATACTGTGAGAAAAATCTGCATTTGGACGAACTTCAGTGGCGTCAGGCAGTCCAGAAACCTGATCTAATGCTCATACTTTGTCATTCGCAAGGCCTACTTAAACCCGGAGATTTAGCCAATATCGACACTCAGAAGTGCACTAGTAAGGTATATTAGAATTGGACCTTGACGGAAGATCTTGAGACGCGCTCGGTATCGGAAATCTTTATGACACTGCTAATCCCCCGGTCCAAAGTACTACTTCCAAACCCGTGTTTTCCGTGGGCGGGAATATTACAGTTGTATAACTCCCTAAACGTTTGATTTTCAAGTGTTTCTTTAGCTTCAGCCTTCATGAGCTAGCTTGCACTTTAATATTTATTGCTCTGCTTACCAGAGGTCAAGTGAGCTAATCACAAGGAATGCTACTACTAACGATTGAAGTAGGACATTTTGACTTCCGTCTGAAAAATGGGCAACTTCTATACCAGCTGTTTTAACAGGAAATCCTACTGACAAGTGACACTTACGACGATGTCCACCATGTGCTCCAGAACAGGGTTGAAGCAGGGACGGTGACTTACGCTGCATCCACCGCATTCTCCCTTTCCTCCCTACCTGGGCCCGGTGGCACGATCAAGTCAAGAAGAGCGGAGGGGGGGAGGGCGCAGGTGGCTGGCCCGACGAAAATCCTCACTTTGGCGTGCCACCGCATTCCCTGATCCACAAGGTACAATGACGAGAATTTTATACAAGAAAGAAGGGGAGATGACTCCGATCTCAGCTGACGAGGCGTGGGTCAACACCAGGGCTTTCGCCACAGCCCTAATGTTGGCATTTTTTACGAGCGCAAATTCCGGGCTCCGATCTAGTCCCCATGCCGGTCCAGTGTACTTACCGTGTAGCTCGTTTTGGAGGCACAAGTACGACTTTGAAAAAACATGAATGTCTTTAACTGAGGGCACACTGAACGTGTTTATTTGTCAGGAAACTCGTTTCTATTAAACATAGTTATATGGGAATTTGCACTTTCTGGTCCCACATGAATTCGTTCATGTGAGAATAACTCAACTTAGTAGCACCTTAGTCCTCAAAAGTCGTGCATTAGATGGCATACAAAGCACATACAGAGGAGTTATGCTTCATCAGAGTCGATATTATGGAGGCCGAAGGATATACACAGGGCCTAGGAAGGCAGCGCTAACATGGATCACAATCACAAGCGCAGTATATCAGTTCGGTCGTCGGTTTATACGATGTCCACCGTGTGCTCGACAATAGGATGAGAGCACGGACTGTGACCTGCCCGTGAATCAGTTTATTGGGATAGTAGGCTCGCGCAGCGTCTACTGCACTCCTTCTCATCCTCCCTTACCTGGGTCTGATACCAAGAGAGAGAGTCAAGGAGACCGGAGGAGGGAGAGGACGCAGGTTGCTGACACGCCGAAAATCCGCACCTTGGGCTACCAGCACAGTCCCCGGTGCACCACATACACACTGACCAGGATTTAACTCCATAACAGAAACAGGGGAGCGACACGGATCCCATCTAACGCAATATAGGACGGCAACTGGGCGTGACACTACTCCCCAATGTTGGCACCCGATATGGGCGCGCAGTCCTGAAAACACCCGCCGGACTCCGGTCTAGCCTTCTGTGTTGGTCCAGAGCATCTACCGCGTGGCCCGTTTTAGGGGCAGACTTTTAAACAGACATATTGACTGCCGGATGCTCAAATAAATTTCGGAAAAGTAGGCACGCAAGTACTATACACGCTTTAAGTTTAGTTCGCCTCGAGTGGAAGTTAAAGCACACCTTTTATGATACTGCACAGAACAATTTTCTTTCCCTAGGTTTACGACGAAAGGAACCACTTCCGAATTCTGTTTCTACAAACTCGACATTTCAATGGAGTGAATATGCAGTAAACCAGATGAGAATGATAAGAATAGAAGCTTAGATAACCACAAAAAGTGCGGACGAGCAATGACGTTCACGACGTGCCTCACCGCGTGGGCGTAGCATCGGCAATTTGAGCCCAAATCAGTTGATGCGGTGGCAGGTTCGAGTATCATCTACCACAACCTCAACCAATCATTTTGCTGCCACGGCAAGGCAGTGTCGAAACGACCGGAGGTGATTTGGGCGCAGTGACTGACAAAGCCAAACAGCCCGTGTCAACCACACGGCCTGGCTCCCATAGCATCTACCAGGCTTTCACAGAAGGCGATTCGAATCTCACGAATAGGGGAGGGAGGTACCATAAGAATCACATTAAAAGGAGCCATTGCACCCGGACTGCCTGTCCTACAGTCAGTCACCCGACGTCTACGAAGATGCCCTCCTTTGTGCTCCACATGGACGGCTACTTGTGCATGATTTCGTCTATAATGATAGTAAAGTAGCCCGGAATCTGCTGCAGACTCTCCTTCTACCCCCCTCGTCTCGGTGTCATGACGAAATCAAGAGGAGCGAAGGCAGGAGAGGGCGTAGGTGACTAGCGAGAAGAAAGCCCGAAACAAGGCGTTCCTCCACACTCCCTGATCCACAAGGCACACTGACCAGGATTTCACACAACAGGAAAAAAGAGTCCAACTCGGATCCCACTAGGTGGAAGTGCCAAAAAGGCCAGATGAAGAAGGAGCTGTTGCAGCATGACTCTCTGTCCTCTGCGGAGGGCCAGGCTATCCCGTCAATTGGCAACCTTCCCAGCCACAACTTTTAGTGCACCGATGGATTCAAGCGTGTCAGATTGCATATAGTGCAATTGGGATATTCGTTAAAGACGGTTTGAACGGAACGACGCAGTGTTTCAAAGTCACAGTACGGGATTGCGACACGCAAAACGTTTGTAAACCAGGATGCGGATATCTTCAGCAAAGCACATGGAGGATCTGCGCGGCCACAGTTGGAATATAAGCTTGGCGGCCGTGGCTTAGAGGAGACATAGGTATTCTTGAAAGTGTACAGCAATGCTACAAAGCATATCTCTTGACGCAAAAAACTGTCTTAGGAGCAGCGTCTGACCGCATTAAGCTTCGCCAGTAGAGGTGGGACAGTGAAGACCTTATAATAACGTTTCACTTGTTAATTGGGCTTGATCTTGATGTGGACTGGAAAAATCCTTGGAAGTGGCGCTAGAGACAAATCTAAAACGACAAGGACTGCGGCGCACCAATCGACGCTCCTTCTTCTCCTTTTTCTTCTTCTTCTTATTCTTCTTCTGGAAAGGAGTCATTCGTCAGTGGAATTTTTCACCGACGTATGTATGCCGTGCATTCACCACCGTGCGTGAGTTTAAGGGGCGTCTGGATACCCGCATGCTAAAGTCTAGTCAGAATTCCCCAAACGCCATCAACATGCTACTATCGTGATTTCAATAATCCACTTTGCTTACATTAACTTTGATATTGCTGAACATATTGCGTGCGCGTGCAGTGGATGCGTTGTACTCTGTTATTTTGCAAATTCTCCATCCTTTTTAACACTCCTTTTTCATTAAGAGCCATATGCATTTCACGTACTAAAGTAACCTGCGAATATTTGCAACTTAGTTATTTTTCATGCAGACCGTATTATTTAAAGGAACTTTTCAATAGCTTCTGTCATTTTCTAAAATACACTGTTTAATTGACCGACTGAATATGCCCTGAGACCTTCGACATCACTCTCCCTACCCGCTCACGCCGACAATTCCACTGTCCGAGCCGATCAGCTGTCTGATGCCGTAAGTGGGATTGGGCGCACTGGCTGACAAATGTATAGAGACTATCTGCGCGAGCCACATGCACAAACTGACTCATCAGACACACACAATAGTATTACACACAAAAGGGGTTAGACAACTCGGATCTCATATGTGCGGGAGTGTCATTAAAAAGAAGCCACAAGAGCTTGAATATAAGTCCATCAGTCACAAGCACGATAGTTCGACCGTCGTTACCGACGATGTTCACCGCGTGCTCCACAGCAAGGTGGAGCAGGGACGGTGACTTGTGCGTGAATTAGTTTATAGTAGTAGTAGACTTGCTTAGACTCCACCGCACTCCCTCCTCTTCCCCCCCCCCCTGGACCCGGTGTCAAGACATAGTCAAGGATACCGGAGGCGGGGGAGGGCGCAGGTGGATGGCACGGTTGTGCCTGCATCTTGGCGCTCCACTCCACACCCTCTGGTTCATGCAGCAAATGACAAGGATTTTAACCGTAAACAAAAGGGGCTGGCGCGGCCGTAGCCGCACCGAGGCGTGCCATCACGCCTGGCTCAGATCCCACTGGGTGGGGGGACCATAAAGGCCAAATTGAGAAGGAGCTATTGCAGCTTGAATCTTAGACCACCAGTCGGACGCTCCACACAAACATATAACACTGGTTGTCAGTTGGCAAGCTTCAAGGCCACGGCTTTTAGCGCAACGTGAGAGTTTCAAGCGCGTCACTTTGTTTATAGTGAGGAAAATGTGCTGAGTCATTGACCTTACTCTCCCTTCAGATTCCCAGGCCTCAGTCACTGTCCGAGCCAGTCACGTGACAGGTGCGGGAATCCGGCATAGTAGGTGACATATTTAATGATCTTGTCTGCGCGCGTCACATGCACGGCCTGGCCCCCAAAACACGAGCACCAGGATTTCACGCAACTGCGGTTGAGAGGCGTACATTTCACATGCGTGAGAGTGCTGTAAGTCCCGTTGAGAAGAAGCCGCTTCAGCCTGGCTGTTAGCCAACAAGTCCGCCTTTCCACACAAACTCACACAACTGGGCAGGCTGTGTGGAGTGAGTTGGGGAGTCAGTCGGCAGCCTTCCAAGCCACAGCGCTTGAAGCGTCTGGATAGCCTCAGATTCCAATCACACATGCAAAAAAGAAGCAGCATGGCGACGGAGCCGAGACGCAAACTCCCCACTTGCTTGGGAGGTGGCAGTTGAATGCTTGTGGTTGGTGATAATGTTGTTTATTGCATGTGGGAAAAGAGCTGATGGTGTGGTGTAGACAGTGGTTGTCTACCGCAGGTTTTCATGAATGCGCATGTGGCCCAACAGGCTTATGCAGTGAGAGAATGTACTGGCTAATGTGGACAGTGGAGGCGGATGCGGCAAGTGTAGGTTGGTGTTCTGGGCACTGGTTTTCCAGCCTCTGTGTGATGGATTCGCAAGTGAGCAGCCAGGCCGATGCGTGAAATAAAGATGCAGTCGCAATGAGGAAAGGTACGGGTCGAGTTAAAATCACTGGTGGTAGCGGTGACGAGGTTGAAGTTCTTCGGTGTTAGAATTGAGTGCAGTGGCGGTGGGGCAGAAGCCGCAGCAGGGGATGTTTGGGGCGATGGAGGAGGATGGCAATAGGGGTTCGGGAGTGCGATCAGTGTTGATTTTGGACGTGGGGAGCAAGGCAAGGAACAAGGAACACCAGGTGGTGTCATCCGGGTGTTGTAGTCGGCACCAATAAGACCAGTTTGTGCCCGGAACGTCCGCCAACATCGTGGGCAGGTTGGATGATGTAAATTATTGGCATTGCGAGTCGGGACAATTAAGATTTACTAGCTCCGCGTTGGGCTTTGGCCGCGGTGATGCGGTTGGCTTCGTAGATCGCTGCGCCTGTCTTCCCTGCTGTCCTCCAGGTCGGTCGGTCCCGGCGAGGTCTGCTTGGTAGGCGGGGTCGATTTGTAGGCGCTTTAGGGAGGTCTTCGGGGTATCCTTGTAGCGCCGGATTTGGCCTCCTTGTCGGCGGTAACCCTTGGCGACACCTCCAAAGAAGAGTCGTTTGGGTAGTCGCTCGTCGCCCATGCGCACCAGATGGCCGCTCCGGCGCAATTGCAGTTGTCCCAGCATGGCGTAGATGCTGAGGATTCCCGTCCGTTCCAGTACGTCCGTATCCGGGATCCGGTCCTGCCACCTCAGCTCTAATATCCATTGCAGAGAGCTGAGCTGGAAGTGGTTGAGGCTTCCTGTAGGTTTGAATGAGTCAGTTTATTAAGGGAATGAGGCTTTCGCCCTTGTGCTCCCTATTCATATCGATAAACAGAAATAAAGTCATCAATTACATCAGCAAATGCGAAAAGTTAAGAAGTTAGCGATTAGTGTGAGCTAGGCGCAAACTGCCTATTTATTGTATACAGTCAATGTCAAAAGAAGAGTGGGCGTTCACCGGGAGGGGTTTATTTGAGATCCGACGTTTCGGGTAGTTTACTCGTCTACCCATCTTCAGGGACTGAGAGGTCCTGTGCACAGCACTCCTTATTATGGCGCCCTTTGTCCAATGCGTGATCCGCCAATGCCGCCTGTGTGGCTGCATCCAACCCGCATGTCACCGTGACCTGAATCGCCCCCGTCGGCCGCGGTGATGACTGACGGCCCCGATTGTCCCGCGCCGTGACTGTCCCCCGCTAAGAAGGTTCGTAAAGTCAGATAAGGGGGAGGCAAATTGATGTGGCGGTTGACAGAGCGGTCGGTGGACATCCAGGCTTCTTGCACTTGCCTTGCTGTGTGATCGCCGCCCCGGCCCACAATCTCAACGGCGTCAAAGTTGAAGATGTGTCCCATTTGCGCGGCATGGGTTGCTACCTCCGACTTTGGGTCCAACCTTCGCACGGCCAACTTATGCTCGTGCATTCGCGTTTGCAGCCGTCGGCCGGTTTCCCCAACGTAGTCGCAACTTCCGCAGCTGCATTGGAGTCGGTAGACAACGGCCGA
>CACRXP010000409.1:248701-263334 GCA_902702965.1 Spirometra erinaceieuropaei | reverse complement strand
CGCATTGGACAAAGGGCGCCATAATAAGGAGTGCTGTGCACAGGACCTCTCAGTCCCTGAAGATGGGTAGACGAGTAAACTACCCGAAACGTCGGATCTCAAATAAACCCCTCCCGGTGAACGCCCACTCTTCTTTTGATATGCCACCTGGGAATCGGATTTTCACTACTATTGACAGTCAATGTCTCTGCTGCATACAGCAGCGTCGGCAGGGAGACCACTTTATACATCTTCAGTTTGGTGCTGATGTGGAGACCGTGTCGATTCCAAACGGTGTTTCGCAGACGGCCGAAGACTTGTTTGGTCGTGGAAATCAGGCGGGCTATTTCATCGTCGATTTTTTTTGTTGCGAAAGGGTGTTGCCTAGGTAGGTGAAATTGTCCACGGCTTGCAGTTCGGCGCCGTTCACGTTAATTTGATGTGCGAGTAGGTAGCGTGGGCTGGCGGTTGATGCATCACTACCGTAGACTCCGTATTGATGACCAGGCCGAAGTTGCCGCAGGTGGCAGCGTAGAGGTCCATGCTCCTTTGCATGTCCCTTTCGGAGTCGGCGTTGAGAGCGTAGTCGTCGGCGAAGAGAAATTCATGGATGGATGTCGCGGATACACACGACTGGAAGAGCATCCCCCGCGGATTAAATAGCTGATTGCCCGTCCTGTAGGCGACACGGATCCCGCGGCGTTCGTCACAGTAGGCGTCCATTAACACGACAGAGAACATGAGACTGAAGAGGGTAGGCGCTAGGACGCAGCCCTGCTTCTCTCCGTTGGTCTCCGAGGATGCTTCTGATACGTCTCTATTATCCGCGACTCACGCCATCGCTCCATCTCAGTGCTGACGAACCGTCTGGGTGCATCGTTCGGGACAGCCGAATTGCTGCATGCTTTTTCACAGTCCTTCAGGATCCACCGTGTCTAAGGCTTTCGTTAGACCCAAGAAGGTAGAGTAGAGGTGGATCCACATTTCCCGGCATTTCTCCTGCAGTTGGAGGGCGGCGGAGATAATGCCGTTGGTTCTTAAATGACCGCGGAAGCCGTACTGGCTTTCCGTCAGGAGACCTTATTCCAGATGGTGGTTCAGGCGGTTAGGAAGAATGCGAGCGAAGATCTTCCCGGCGATGTTCAGCAGGGAAATGCCTCGGTAGTTGTCGCAGATTTGGTGATGGTCTTTCTGCTTATATAGATAGACGACTATGGCGCATTTAAATTCCTGTGGGACTTCTCCTTGACGCTACATCTCGTGGAAGAGCGCCATCAGATGATCAATGAGTTAGGAGACACCATGCTTGTAGACCTCAGCAGGGATCGCGTCTGATCCGGGCGCTTTCCCGTTGAAGATCTGCTGTACGGCCCTGATGGTTTTATGGAGAGGGGACGGGAGGTCGAGGTCAGCGTTGGTCTCCACTCCAGGTAGACGGAAGATGGCGGCGTCAGATATGGCGGTGAGACGGTTGAGGAAGCTTATGAATTGCTTGGTCCACCACTGAAAAATTTCAGTCTTCTCGGTAAGTAGGGTACTGCCGCCGACGCTGAGAAGAGGAGCAGTTTCTTTGGTTGTGGGATCGTAGACAGCATTGATTCCGGGACAAAATTATTCTATTCATTGCGGTCCGCGTATCCTTGGACCTCCTCGGCCTTGCGAGCTATCCAGGCCTCCTGCATCTCCCGCAGCCGCTGTCGCACAAGGCGGCGACTACGGTCGAAGGCTTCTCTGTTGTCGTCAGTAGGGCGACTGACGCTGGCTTTGTTCAGACAGTTCTTCTCCGCGAGCAGTTTGCTGATGGCGGCCTAGTTGCCATCAAACCAGTCCTGATGCTTGCTACGTGCACGACCGAGGACAACCAGAGTTGTCGACTGGACTGCGTCCCGCAGTTGACACCATCGGTTCCCCACGGAGGCGTTCTCTTCAGTAGCGACAGCGGCAGCGGCATCGGAGCCTGGTAGGTTGTCTAGCCGTTGAGCTAGTTAGTTGCCTGAATGGACGTGTTGAGCAGGCAAAGACAACAAAGCAGTATTCAGCTTACCTGGGGGTCGCTTAACTTGAGGTCTCCTGCGAGGCTGTAGGCGAATGCGCATCTTCGAGATGACGAGGCGATGGTCGGTCCACAACTCAGCAATCGGAATCGCCTTTGTCCCCAAAGAGCACCGCTGGTCTCGCCTCCGGTCGAGGACATAGTCCAGCAGGTGTCACTAACGCGATTGAGGATGCACCCAGGTGGCCTACTTTCGTGTCGGAAGGGGAAAAGGCTGTTGACCAGAATGAGGCGGTGTTATGCGCAGGTGCGGAGAAGGGGCAGACCATTGTCGTTGGAGTCGTCGAGAATATAAGGACCAAACACTCCTCTCCAGGCGGCATTGTATTTGCCGACACGGGCGTGGAAGTTACCAAGGAAAATCAACTTATCCGCCTTCGACACGGTCGCTAGGAGGGCGTGTAGGTCATCTTAGAATTATTCTATTGCGGCGTCAGAGCTGATCATCGGCGGAGCGTAAGCGTTGATGATAGTGGCGAATTTGCCCCCCCCCCCCCGAAGAGGCAGGCGGCGGCTCATCAGGCGATCGTTTATGCCCTGCGGCAGATAGGGCAGTCATTCCTTAATGTCGTTCCGGATGGCGAAAGCGACACCCGCGTCCCGTCGCTCTGCCTTTGGGTGACCGCTCCAGAAGAAGGTGTAGCCGGCACCGACCTCCTCTTGTTGGCCTTGTTCGGATAACCGGGTCTTCTTGGGTGCGGCGATGTCCGCCTTGTAGCTCGCCAGTTGCCGAGCCACTAGCGCCCTCCTCCGTTCCGGTCGGTTGCTCCTCGGATTGTCAAAAAGGGAACGAACATTCCAGGCTGCCAGAGTGAGCGGACTCACATTTCCAGTCTGGCGATTAGGGCGGCGGAGACGAGGGGAACGAGAAGAAGTATAGACAGAAAGACGAAGAGAGGGATGTGCGTTGTTTCTGTTTTGATTGTTTCGATCGTGTGTTTTTGTCTGTGGCTACGGTCAGCCTACAGACAACGTGGCTTCCAGCAATTTGTAGGGCACCTTTTCTAGCCCTTGCCCTTGCGGGCAAGCAGTGCCAACCTAGATAGGGCTGCTTGGCTATCCCAGACGGCTGCCGAAGTCTGTAATGGCCCACAGCTTTGCGTTGGTTAGAGAACGACCCGAATAAGCCGGCGAATTGGGCTCGTTTGTCATGTGGCCGCCTGCGAAGGTACAGACGGAGCCTCGTCTCGATGATGCCGACGAGAAGATCCACTGGGCCAGCGGGGTCCGCGGTACCGTGCGGTCAGGCCCACGCACAGATTCCCTCACCTGGTCTAGCCCGCCGGTCAAGGTGGTTACCGGGGTGTTGCCGCTGGGCAGAGCCCAGTTTCAGGGAGCCACAAGTGAGAGTTTGGCGCTAGTTAATGAACTCTAGGTCTAGTCTACACCTACAAACAAGTGAGCAACCTACTAGAACCGTTGCGTAGACCCACAACAAGACGCCCCTATATGACCGCAAAATAATAATATATACTTGAAGAGCTTAGCGCTTAGTGGGGGTGTTGCGTTCAACCTACGAATGGTGACTGAGAAAAAGAACAAGGTAAAACGCACAGGTGAGCTGTTGTACGGTCTCTCGAAAATTAAAACACTCTGCAGTACCGGGTTTATATTAGAACTCTAGGGTATCTTCGGGTAATTCCCAAAAGTTCCGAGTTGGTCCTAGTTGATAGTGCATGTCACCGAATGAATCCACCTCCGGGTAGGTGTGACTGAGAAGAAACCGCCAGATATGTATCACTCTTGACTAAAACGAGTTAACGTACATAACAAGAATTTACAAGCCAGCGATGTCAAACGACAGCAAAATTGAAGAACGTGATGTCGCCAGTCGAAAGTGGTTGCTGCAGGCATTTCAGCACATTCAAACAGGGTGCAGCAAATTCAAGGAATACAAGAAAATGTGAAGAGAAAGTTAAAATAGTGTACATGGACTCAAATAAAAAAGGGCTGGCGTAATCGTAGTATGAAAGCCGTCGATGGAGCTTTTTCGAAATAGACATTCCCATTCTAATGAAAACAATATTGTTGAGGTAGCATATCCACCCCCTTAGGAAAAAAGACCACATCTCACTACAATGGGAGTTCTAGTCCTTTTAAACGCTCGAGAAACTTACGAGAGTCAGAAGAAACATTCGGCGTGATGATTTCAACCAAATGAATGGGTAATATCACCCGCAATGAGTGGAAATCTGTGCATGCTGGGAACATATTCGAAAAAATGAAACAATTACGATGAGAACTGCACAGGATCATTGGTATTTACCGTCCGCTTTGGGAATGAGATTGACATACATACCTTGGTGGCTTTCGTAGGCCTTAAAAAGTGAAAAGAATAGAAAGCGGAGGCTATGGAAGAAATCAACACGGAATGGAGCCCAACATCCGTAATCGAATAAAAATTCAAATAAGTCGAGCTAAGGGCCTTATTCTCAAAAGAAGATGGAAGTTGAACTGAATCTGCCTAATTGTACCACAGAGAACCAGAAACTATTATACGCTTATATTAAACAGGGCACGCGAAACGAAGATCCAATACGCATGTTAGGGACTGCTGAGGTTACAAACCTTACTGAAAACATCTCTCTGAACATTTGCGCTCCGTTTTTACTAATGAAACTTGATTGAACCCTCATACGAGTGGCATCGAAGCAACCACAATAATTGAGATCGTTCAGTCCACTAAATCAGTGGTTCTAAAGATCTCCTGCGGCTTAGAGAACCAAACTCTCCAGGTTCTGATTAGACACCGGCGAAGATTTTGTAGAACCACTCCGTTGAGTTGGCATAACCACTCTCCACGATTTTTCATGCATCCTACAAGGCCGGATGCCTGCCAGTCGGCTAGAAATCTGCGTGCATTAATCGGTGTATAGAAGTGGAAGTCGGGTCTATGCGCATCCTTACACACCAGTCAGCCTCATTTCCATTTGATGCGAAATTATGGAAAATATAATCAAGCGACGATTGCTGCAGTTCCTAGAACAAAATCATTTGCTTTCCGACACCCACCATAAATTCTGCAGAGGCAGGTCTACTGTTTAGGACACTTGCCTTGGACCGTTGGTAGAAGGAATAAGGGAATATTGTCTTCAAGAATGTTTCCGATAGTGTGCTCACCATCGCCTTCTGTGCAAATTCGGTCGTATTGGCGTAAGAGCTAAGCTCCTGATGTGAAATCAAAGCTTCCCAATTGTCCTCTCTCAAACTGTCTATGTCACGGACCATCAGCCGGCGGAAGTAGCCGTTAAGTTCAGTGTACTACACGGCTCCGTCCTCAGCCCTACACTGCTCATTAGATATGACAACGACTGCGTCAGTGAACTTGATTGCGATGCCGCAATGTTTGTGGATGACACAAAGACCTGGAGTATTGCCCGAAATGAAGTTGACGAAGAACGATTGCAGAAAAACCCCAACTGACTCCAGCACTGGTCATGCGAATGGATTTTGCTGTTTAACGTGAATGAGTGTAACTTTCTATGAGTCGGTGGAACAAGTTCTCCGAATCGCACGGTCTATCGTCCGACCGGTATTCCAGCACCGAAAGTGGACGCCCAGAAGGACCTAGGTGTGTGGACCACAAGCCACACATTCGTAACACTGCTAAAAGGTAGCCAAGGCCGCGACTCCAGCTCTGTACCTATTCAAACGGGCGTTCTCTTCCGTAGAGGAAAACTGCTCGCCGAAGTTTATATAAATGTTTTGCGACCGCACCTGGATTTCGCAATCAAAGCTTGAAGACGCTAAACCGCTTAAGAGTTCAGCGCACTCAAAAAAGTCAACGGCGTAAAACCAATCTTGTAACTGGACAGGGCTCACTACTTTACCTAAGGGTTTGGGTAATCTGGATACTTTTGTTTTGAGTTACAGGGAGCTACGGTGCGACCTCTTACAGACCTTCTTCATTATATAGGGCAAGGACTAAGGTGCCACACCTTAAAACACCTTCGAGTTAGCAGCTACGACTAACTTATTAGTTCATTCACACAAAATGCATTAGACTTGTGCTAGACTGGACACATGGAAGTCCCTTATAGGGTGCTTAAAGCTTGGAATGCTTTGCTTCGTATTTTATTATGTCTGCATGCGTGGAGACTTTTAAAAAGAAGCTGAATCATTATTTCAGTATGCACCACATTGCCATTCAACCGCTGCCGTCATGATGTCCTATGAGAATAATTAACTATCGTGATGATACACCTAAAAATATTTAAGCAATTTTTGTTTGCAGAATTTATAAAAGGATGAACCTCTGCGCAAATTTCCACTGACATTCACCATTACGCTTTCAGACCACAGATCATGCTACATCGTCTGTAGTATAGATGTGCTCCAAGCAACTCCTTTATTACGCACCCACGTGTGTGCATGTCTCCCAATCCAACTAACGCACGAAGAGCTTTGTCTATCACTACTGTTTCTATACTACTCTAGTTAATATTCTGTGTTCATCTTCTGCAAATTTTTTACGCAGTTCTGCTGCATATAGCAAATAGACAATTCAAAGATGCACGCAGATACTTCCCTGAAATAAAATGGAGTGAATAGACATAAACACCGAGTTGACGTAGATGCGCGACATAATAGCATTAGAGGGCATAAAAGTCCTCGCAACAAAAATGTTGAGAAATTCAAGGCGTCTGTCGAAACATCAAGACTTAGCAAGAGGATAAAGCTTAAAACTACATTTGAACTTTTAGCCTCTGTTAATTCCGATTACACTGAGTAACTTTTTTCAACATTTGAATGGACAAGTAAAATTTAACAATGAAATTGTTTTTGACCTTGATGTCCTAACGAGCACCGGGTAAAGCAAAAAGGTGTTTTTGGGTGCGGCCGGTTTGTGGATTAGTGAGTCGCCCTCGAGGCGATTTCATAGCCAAAAATCACGATGGAAATGCATCCAGGGTTGTTAATAGACGAGGTTGCATTTTCCAAAACTGCGGAACAAAATAGGCCGATTTTTGTTTATGAGTGGTTGAGAAATCTTGATCGAAATTTGTCAAAATCAACGGAAGCGCAAGTCAAAAATGTACAGCAAGCACTTTTGAAGCAAGTCTTGGATCAGCTACGTCAAAATAATGGTCCGCCTATCCAGGCATTGCTCGGGAAGTGTCTTGTAAAGATTTTCAATGCTGGTGATTCTATTTCGCTTTATTCCTCCATCAACACCTGCATCGACATCCTCAAAGTGAAAGATGACAGTCCTGCTACTATAAACCGCCGGTTATCAGCTTTGGTGTGTCTTGGAATTATGTACAGAAGCCTCGGTCGACTGTGCGGTCGTTCCTTCGAGGAGACTGTGGCTATTTTAATAAGGATGATGAAACAGGCATGGTTTTAATTTGATTTTGATTTATTTTTTTTCTGACTTTCGCGTTAAACATCTCACTAGTTTGTTTTTGTCAAGTTATTCTGTCAACCATGCTAGTTTGCCATGTGCTTTTTTAAGGACGTCGACTTTACTCTTATATAACCATTCACTTTGACCCAACCGTGATAATCTCAGCGTTTCGGTGGGATTCTAACCCACGACAGCAAAGGGAGGTTTTAGTGCAGCCAACGCTCTAACCATCTAAGCTACGAGGCCCCACCGGACGACGCTAAAAAGTTGACACTTTATAGACCACTCTTCAGCTTATTGTCCACAGTTGTTTACCTACATCTCCGGGTAGCCATCTCATTTTCTCTGTATCTAATGTGTCTGATTTGCCAGGTTATCCTCGTTTCTGGGTGTTTATTGGAAGCAGGTCATATTTCGCTCTTTATTAGAATAAAGGGCGGTCTCCTTCCATCATACCTTGAGTGTTTTCACAAGGATTTTTGGCGTAGGCTAAGCCAATAGCCTTTTTCACAGCCAACATGTGAAAGGGGATCCTTCCTAAGAATTCAGCATGCGTATTCTGCGCTTTTTTCGCGTTTAGTGTTTAACATCGTAAGTAAATTTCCTATGTTGGAATACGCGTTCGTAATTCAACAGATTCTGTGTGTAAATTTTGTCTGCGTCCAGTGTTTCTTGTTGGTACTTTTTAGCTTCCTCTTGAAAATAGTCTATTTACACATCTTTTCGCGTGCGCCGATGATATCGAAGACGATTACTCACTGTCGCATGCAAGGCATGCAACCTTAGTTCGTTCTCAATTAGCTCCTCAGCATTTCTTGTTACCAATGCCAAGCGATATCTTAACACAGAATCCTTCAATTTTTAAGGTGGAATCTCAGACCAGATATGAAATACTCAACACTCTCAAGCACATTGTGCAGGGCCTTGGCAATACAGACACATCTTGCTACCGAGATATCTTCAAAACGGCAAAAGCTTATATGAACGATCGAGTTATGTCAGTGCGTCTCGCCGCTGCGCAGGTTGGTGTCTTTTTTAAGCTGCCTGATCAATGAGTTTTTCTGAGACCATGGCCATTTTTCAAATGTGGTCTTTTCAGTTAAGTAATGCCCTTGTGTAAATTGCATTGACGTAGGATTTCTAAGCCGCCTGCCATGTTCATTTAGTCCGTTTTTTCGAAACGTGGCTTAGAGTAGCCAAACGATGGTATGGACGTGGAATTTGAAGCCCGTAACCCGCCTTGACTATTCTGTGCGCAATTATCCTTCGCGTCGTACTAATTCAGGATGGCCACACCCTTACCTACTATTGGGGAAATTGACGAGTGAGAGGTGATGCGCTCAGCAGACACAGGAACCGTGGCCCATGCGCGCTGAGTTAGTCAGGTGCAAAACCGCAAAAGAAATTATTAAACTCCACTGTACAGCGTTGTAATAACAATTGATTGGCATTTTCAAGCAACACACTGACATATACATGTAGTTAGAACCGACCCACACAGACTGCATTTCTGAGGGAAACCACAGCAGTTTGCGTTTCAGGAGCTATAAACCATTCCACTTTCGCTGAAGCGCTAAGAATCCCAGAAATAATTGTGAAGAAAGCACAGTTAACTTGCGACGAGCGTTTACCTGGCGCACATTGAAGACGCTGCCTTCCCCGGGGAGCAGAACTACAGTTACCTCTCCCAAGTATCTGCTAATCACCCTATTCATCCGTGGCAACGTTATCCAGGCCGCATCCCTCCCCTCACATAGAACAGAGACAGAGGCTCTCGTGACACTGCAGCCGGACGCCTTTTCTGAATAGCCAAGCCTGTGCGCGGTCATCTGAAAATCATAAACAGCGGTGATAAGAAATGCAAAATAACTGTCTTCAAGGAGCTGTGCTTCATTTGCAGTTAGGGCATGCGGTCTGTACGTGAAGTAGCTGTGACCATACATGATCTAGTTGGCCACGGTGATAGGACGGACCACACCTCCACGTTTGATCATCTGCAAAAGCGAATATGGAGAGTACTGTCCACTTCTCGAACAACAAAGTTCGAATGCTCAAAATCCAAGAATCACGTCTATGTCTTGACGAACTAGCCAGGTTTTGAGCACACCTCTTCGCTGCTTCCAGTTGGGCAGGGTAACAGCACCGAACCCTTAATATGGTTGATGAACAACAAGAACAAGTCCTCTCGATCGTCTCCCTGTGACGACTCAAGCCGAAGTCAGCGTACATCAGTGGAAGAGTGATTTTCAGGCAATTGCGGTAATGCGCCTTCAGTCTTCGCCTGTCTTCTGCGACCACAGCCGAGCATTCATAATCGTACCAGAGAACTGACCGAATGGATGCCAAGTACGTGCAAGTGCTTGTTGCGATGAGGATATCTCGTCGAGTCCATAGGCAATGTCGATCTGGGTAGCAATGTCGTCTGCTCCGTGCATTTAACCGCAACATTTCCCTGAGGCAATTAAACCTGTTCACTTATTCAGACTACCAGCCATTAATCCGTACGTGTGCTTTTCATAGTCAGAAATGCAGCTGGGCAACACTGCCTTGTCAGTGTTTATGGATAAGCTGACTAATTTGGCGACCTCATCCGCTTGAGACAGTACATTTTGCAAGTCGCTGACAGAGAGATATCGCCGGAGTAATTGGCATCAATAAGTCAGCGCCCGGGCACAAATTCGAGACCAGAAAAGCCTCGCACCACCTTCCCAGATTCCAGTCACTTGGTGCAATCATGATTCATGGGTTTGTGAACGGCTGAGGTTTGCTGCGTTCGGGCTGAATATGCGCTTACTGTTTCCATCATAAGCGGCTATCACACGATTATTGGCCTGACTAATGTACCCGTGTTGGGAGGCTTGTCTGCGCCTAAGGTGCCCGCAAGTTTTTAAGGCCATTTCTAACCAACTCCTCATTTCAGGATTGGCGCGTGCAACCAGCACCGTGATGTTATTGACTCGTCTTACCGCTCTTTAAGTAGTTCGCACACAAGTAATTCATGGCTGTGTTACGAAAGAGTGATCGCCAAGTCACATCTATAGCAGAAGCCACAGGGACCGCCATGATGAAGGACGAGATGAGATTTAGTTTTGTAAGATCTTGCTTTTTTGGGAGCCTGACTCGGTGATCGGGGCAGCAGACATTCACGTTGTGCTCATTAGAGCTGCGGGCCATTGGACTTTGAGTATGAAGGTTGAGGAACGTTCATACATTCCAACATCTAATACCAGTCGTCTGTTCTCAACTGAGTAGTGCAGCTTGTTTGCCATTTACTAACGTCACCGGACCATGGTTGCCGGACGCGTTGATTCCCGCGGACGCCGTAGCTATGCTCGTAAAAGCATGTTCAGACAGTTATTTTGAGCCCTTTGGGAATTTTGAGTAAACGAGGGCCCTTAAACAGCTGCCCTCAATGTTTTCCGAAGTCTAACAGGTAGACCGGCCTTCATGTGCATATTTTTCAATAGGTAAATAGGCTGACGGGGGCTTAAGACCCATGCATATGTTTCAGTTCCATTGGGTGTTGGCTGTGAGCCGGCCTTTGTCCACTGAAAGTTATCGATGACCGTGGTAGGGAATATTTTGTCCCCAGTGCCGATATACGGATTTTGCCAGTACGTATGCTTAATGGCTGTAGTGGTCGCGGGAACTTCAAACTTCTGTTGTTGAAACAAATATACACTTCCATTTTAGTAGACAGGTATATCGACCGGTTTTTCTTGCCTTTTGCTGTCATGCTGATAATGTTTTTGTTTGTTATCTGACAGCGAACTCAGTGCACTTTGCTTCTGGCATTTTTGAACGTGCATATGCCACCGTGCTTCTCACATGAACAAAACCTGAGGTTACCGCTTTAGTCGTTTTAATTGACCAACATCTGCCACTCGGTTTCTGATGGGTCATTGTCAGTAACTGAACCTAGTACCATACATCACTCGGTAACAGTCTGTCTCAGAAACCAAGACTTGCCGTAGTACACGACCGCGCGTCGTGTTCAAAACATGCTTTGAGCCATGGAGAGCGACGACAACCTACTGTTGTTGTTCTTCGCATGCCAAAGCGCCTCGGTTTTCTGACTCGTGATAGCCACTGTACCCGTTCAGTGCGTATTGGGCAGTGCAGTTGTCTGCGTTCATTCCTGTGCAGGTAAAGGCTCTAAATCAAAAAACAGCATTGAAAGCAAGTTTGCGTCAAAATTGTGTCCTTTTACATCACATGAAAAAGTTTACGCCGAAAGTGACCGTTTGGCATGAGGGGTAAGGGCTGTTCTTATCTTAGTCCCTTCTTTGCCGACTACTGTTGATGTTAGTTAGATGGTGGTCTTCATATTGCAAGGGGTACTTCGTTCAGCACTGCAGGGCCATGGTCTTTATTTTTAGCTAACAAAATTTCTATAAAATCTCTCAAGTTCTTTGTTGTAAAGTCTACCAAAAACGCATATCTTTTTGCTGTTTAATTGAGTAGTGTACAAATTTTTTTACTTCGCGAAAGTGCGGACTATTGTCACTTTGAGAGTACCATCAATTAGCATTAGTAAACAACGAATCCATTTCCTTACATGAAAGGGAAATAGTCAGGCTTTGGCATTAAAATAGAAGTGCCCATGGACGAGTGTTAGGGGGGAAGTGACGGATCAGTTAGGAAATTCTGCAGGACACGGCGACGGGCTGGCCCTATGGCGCTAAACACCTTCGTTCACGGGACGTGCTGCAGTTACTGGGCGCCTTTGCTGCCTTTCATTCCGCTATACAAAAGAGCAAGCTCACCCTATAGTGCTGAGTCATTAAACTTGCGCCGAGATGCCGACTATACTTTCGTATTCGGGAGTAGCATAATGTTCTCCACACGGTTTTATCCAAAACACTTAATTCAAAACAAATTTGAAATCCCATTAAAACATCGTCCATCACCAGCCCAACTAACGAACGCTTCGATATAATTCTTAGTAAATACGGGGTCTGTTACCTGACTCTCAATCTCTTTCGTGGTGTTTATTCACTTCCAGAACAACCACTCGTTTGTTTTAGAGGAGACGATGGTAATCCACACAATGATTGGCAGGGTGGCTAGACAGATACCGGAAAATTAGTTATCAGCTGATTTATGCCATCTGTTGCGGAAAGCTATCTGGCTGGTGTGAAATAACTTCGGAGCGCACTGTGGCGATCCACAGGCAACACAGTGATTTTTCCTACTTTGAACGTCGATTCTTGACAGGGAGGGTGTCCGAATTCTTCGCAGAACTCCGAACAGCTCTTACCATTATTCGACATTTTTCGGGTGGAAGGCATACTGCTTCATCGATCAAGACAGCGATCTTTATGTGTCAAACCTAAAATGTAAACGGCAATAATGGACAAAACAAAACTTCTATCGAGCTCTAGGAGGGCGGGAGTGTTGCACTGCTCATCGTGAAATCGCAGTGACTGTTGGCGTTCAGTCAACAGTACTGTGCTCTTGAGACAGTTTCCCGGTGAACTGTGAGGTAGATGGCCTGGACCAGTGCATTATGTCACCCTAATGGCGTGCGAAGTTGTACCCGTTGAGTTCGAAACCTTTTATTACTCGTACGCCCACACCAGAAGCGCTGTTGTGCAGTATAAACAGACCACGTCACTGGGGAATACTTTGCTACCTTGTACCCTAAGTCAGATAGCAGGACAATTTTACCTACAGGTTGTCTCATTTTTCGAGTTGACAACATATCGTAACAGCCAGTTATAACTGAAGTATCAAAGGCCATGAACACTTTTTTTGAAAAATGAGAACAAATATGCTCTGCTGAGGGGCATAAAACTTAGAACCACTTTACTTTCCTCGATCCAATAATTTTGAGCTTCCAATCTAGACAGGTAGGAATTACAATGGAAGATTATGGCTGTTTAACTTTACTGCCTTTATCCTTTGCGGACAGCATTTGAGATTATGTGCCAGATTTATGGCCATATAATGAGGCACAACCGTCTTTAAGGCGCGATCTTATTCCCCATTGGAGAGTGAAGACTGTTACCAGCTGGTCTGAAGAAGAAGAAGAAGGAATCCAAGTTTCAAATGTACTGATGTAACTCCCACAACCTATGTCTCACTATTTCCGACTGTTGTCGGTGATTAGTCCACTCCGTGTTTGATGTTTTCGGTTTTTTTCTTAGTGTCATTACAGCCTGGCCGTTTACCACAACAATCTTTACTCGACCGATTTGGACGCCACTGTCAGCATGTGTCTCAGGGGACTGGACGGCTCCACCTATCCTATCCGATTAGAAATAGCCAAACTCCTGGGTCAGGTATTGGCCTCAAGCGTGGCCACAGAGCCCGCGGGTCTGAACGGGACCGCCTCCGCTACTGCGCCTGTTGGTGGTGGTGTTGGCGCTGGTAGTGCTCCTTCGGCATCTAGTCAGTACGCGTCATCAGGTAATAAAAATCATGTTGTTACCCTGTGTTAATTCTTTCTCAGAGGTAGACTGACAATGACAGGAAGGTTGTGAGAGCAACTAAGTCAGGCTATTCACGCTTTATTCAACCAGTTGTACGCCTGGCTAACACTTAGGATCACACGCAAACGGAAGTGTATAGACAGCAAAGTCACTGTTTCTAATTATGGCTGAGGAAAGACATTATCATGGATCACTCGACCTTTGACGAACCTTCCACAATGACCGAAATCCTCGGTCGGCATGGTAGACTCCTTATGGCTACTTATGACATTACTAAAGCCTTCTGACACCGTTTTCCGTGTCTCTGCTGGCCACCCGATGATTGTGTCAATCTCTTCAAGCTGTGTTCTGTTTAATCCAGTCTTCCAATCTTACCAAACTTGGTTCGCTACGTTAGGAAATGCATTCTACTGCACCATTTGAGCTCGAACCATTTATTTTACTTAATCTCTTATTCTCTTCTCTTTCCTTCCTTGCTTCCTTCTTATCCTCTCGCTCTTGTTCTTATGTCCTTTTCCCTTCCTGTACTTTTTATTCCGACCGTTATTGCATCTGTTGCTTCTTCTCCACACCTTCGTCCTTGATTTTTTACCCTGTGCTAGTACTCCTGCTTCCCATTCTCTTTTGTATTTTGTCTTTCTTTTTATTCGTCGTTCCCCTCTTTCTTGCCGACCCTTTCATAATTATTTTTTGGCCATAAGGTTTTATTCCATCCTTGTTCCGTTTCTCAATCTTTCTAAGGCTTCCCCCCTTCTTTCAGACTTTTTGTTAGTTCATTCTCTTCATTACTTCTCTCTCTCTTCCTCCTTAATCCTTTTTG
>CACRXP010000409.1:220342-243465 GCA_902702965.1 Spirometra erinaceieuropaei | reverse complement strand
TCGTCATCATCATCATCATCATCATCATCACCATCATCATCATCATCATCATCATCATCATCATCATCATCATCATCATCATCATCATCATCATCATCATCATCATCATCATCATCATCATCATCATCATCATCATCATCATCATCACCTGTAATTTGCCAATTTTCCTCGTTTTCATGCTTCGTTTTGCCTCTTCTTGTCCTCCCTCCACTTTTGTCATCTTCCTTGTCTTCCTTTTCCTCCCCCTCCTCCTCCTGGTGAGTTAGGTGGAGATCATTGATTCAGATGTTCAGGCGCCTAATGCATGAAAATAAGGCGATCATCAAAGTCATAGATCAAAATGAGGCCGATTTTACTTGCCTTCATTTTTGTGAACTCGTGAACAACTCGATCTGTTAAAAATCCTTACGAGATTCATTTAATGCCCACATTTGAAGCCACGAATGAACTACTTGGGGAAACATTGTCGATTGGCCGACTGCTAGGTGAAACCCATAATGCATTTTCGAGCGACAAACTTAAGAATTATGAAGGAAAATCTACACTGCGCGGCGCATAGTCTTCCCTCGTCTTTCAATATTTGTAATCCTACGAATCTATTTTACGTCCTCCCCTTATCCAAATTCTAGGCAACGGCAGTTGCCAGAAACTGATATCACTCGAGGATGCATTGCATATACTGCATTCGGGATTCATCCGTGGACTAGGCCGCTTTCACAAAGGAACGAGTGCACCCGGAATGCTGAAAGTTACAAACGCCATCAGCAGGGAGGTTCGAGTCGGCATCTCCTACGTGAGTTTTTCTAAGTTATTTCTGATCAAAGCCGGCACTTTCTTAAGTCCCCTGCCCTCGCTGTTGCGTTGACTTCACCCGAGTGATTACTCGTAGCGGACATTCCGCTTTCCGACTCCAATCTCTTCGTCAATTTTTGAGCATTTAACCTGCCATTTGTTGCTATTTCGGAGCGTGGTAGCAGCAACCCTGTAGCCTGGGCATAAAAATGCCTCAGACGTCCGCCGAGATGTAAACGCAAGGAGTAATCACAGGATTATCTTGTGGCTCCTGCCAGAAAGGCCATGCGTGCTTTACAACGAGCACGAAACAACGGGGTCCTGCATCTGCTGGAGGAGCATCGGGAAATTGCCTGCTGACCCCCTGAAATCCGACAAAGGTGGGCCTCAGTAACATCGACTGTCTAAAGGTGCGCCAACCCCAACACTTCATCAGCAGTCTACAGCAGCCCCCTGAATTGCTTCGGCATGCCCACTAGGGTGAGACAGAACTGATAGGGTTCTATCGTAAGCGACGAGAGCTATCACTGCCTCGAGGGCGCAGTGGTACGTTGGTAGTGGGTTGGATGTATGATTGGAAGGACTCACGCGACATCTTTATCGCTTTCACCCTATTTCATTTGCAGGTCAGAGTCAAGCCAACTGGAACGGGGGTTGGGCGCAGTCGGGCTTGCGTCGACGTGTACCACCCGCCCGTTGATCGGTGTGCACACGTGAACCAGACTTCAGAAATCCATATTCCTGATTAAGTGAGACATTCAATAAAGATCCCCTTACGTATGCGCCGTCGTCCATATCCACTGGGAAATTCCGTGAGCCCTATATGAAATGACCTTAATAGTACAGAGGAATATATATTTTTCCTTAAATGGAACGTGCGCAGCTTGCAGTTTAAAAACCCTAGACGCACGTGCCAAGACAAGTTGGACTCTGGATTGTTCGAGAATTACACAACCCTTTGAAAACTGGGAGTTACCCTTTATTCCAGTAGATAATTCGAAGACGAAATTTTGTGCATGCTCGTGTTTTATGTATGTTTTAATTCACTAGGTCATCGAAAATCAACGGAGAATATCTGTACTACATACGTTTTCACTTTTTATACGGAGTAATTTTCGCAGGCGGCCAAAATAGGGGTATGGTTTATGGCCGGGTTTGCTTACTCCGAGGAACGTTTGTGTTCGACAAAAGAGTTGAACTTCTAAGAACTTTGAGGTATCTCACATTTTGATCCTCCATACTGTCACCTATAAAAAGGGGGCGCTACTTCCATTTAATGCCAATAGTACGTGCATTTAGTACCCTTCTTCAGACATCGCCAAAAAGATATTGCATAGTCGTATTTTTACTCCGATGACTATCTTAAAGCATCTTCGCTACCGTCACGCAATAGCCACCACGGCGCCATTTTATTCCTTTCTCTGGCATGTACAAATAAATATCGCCGGCTATTTTCATTTAGCAAAATTGCTCACCGGAGTAAGTAACCCCGGCCATAAACCATACCTTCGCCTATGCGCATTCGAAAGTCAGCATCCTGGCGTGATTGAATTATCTTGGGGTTATGCTGCACAATAATTGGTATTACAACCCGACGGAAGTCATTCTTTTTAGCCGGACTCACCTTCCAGAATTCCAGCCAACGTTTTAGAGATACGTCACTTACCATACGTCATGGCTCGCCAATTGGCAAACATGGACAGCATATCTGATGAGCTGTCATCAGGAAAGCACTGTTAACAGCGCCCCTCCACCCCGGGAGATCAGAAAAAGCATACCCTACGCAGTGTAATTACTCAAATCTAACCCGCTAACAGACACCACCAATTCTTTTATTCATCGCGGTTGAAGTACACAATCATCACTCACGCTGTATAATTCCCTCCTTCTGTGCTATTGTATCTCTTGTCAGTCTGCTATTTTCGTCCTCTCTTAGACACCTATCTATTTGGCTGACCGGAACCACCCTTTTAGCCATCGTCACTCCCTAGCTAAAGCCGTTTCTTGGATCGATAAAACTAGTGATATTGCCTTAGTTCATAGATGTTTTGGCAGATTTCCAATAATTCAAATTGACTTAACTGTGAAAAACTCGGCGCCGCGGTGGGATTCGAACCCACACAGTAAGGGGAAGGCTTTAGTACAGCCAACGCTCTAACCACTTGAGGCGCGGAGTTTTTCACAGTTGGGTCAATATAAATTACTCAAAATCTGACAAAACATCTATGAATTACGTAAGCCTGGTAGTCATCTGGGGGATTCTAGGTGAATTACTTAGGAAATCCTGCTTGGGCAGTCAACATACTGTATCAGGTTTGGTGGATTCCAGACGTTTCAGTAGGCTGGGCGGGTAACTTGACCCAAATGTGATTAAACTCGCGTCGTCCGGCGGGGCCTCGTAGCTCAGGTGGTTAGAGCGTTGGCGGTACTAAAGTCTTCCACTTACTGCGTGGGTTCGAATCCCACCGAGGCGCCGACTTTTTCACAGTTGGGTCAATATGAAATATTGCCTTAGGATATACTGTCTTCCGAAGTGGCCGTCAAAAGGGATTATGACAAAGCACCGCCAGTATTGATTTGCCCAGGCTTGTGATATAGTCGCCTGCCTTTTAGGCCCAGAGGGAGGTTTATCCATGTTTTAGCGGGTAGGAGGACTTTACTTTCAATAAAAGTCTATGCTTTCCCACGTTCGCGTACTCTCTCAGATGCTGGCAGGTTTTGGCCAGTCGTGTTTTGCGGGTTACAAATTCTGGCCCATCATCACTTTCATGACTTTCGCACTCCATTTTCTAAATCGGTTTGGAGTGGCAGGCACGCCACTTTGTGGTGAAAACCTTTATCCAATTCCCGTTGTGCACCGTACGTAAATAGCCTCGAAATTCGGTGTTATCGCAGTTTCAAGAACTGCTTTGATAGCGCTCTCTGATCTTTAGAGGCAAGTATTTTACTGCTTGCTGTCTGCCTCACCATCACCTTTTGAGCGATGCTATTTTCTTGCGCCCTGGCCGACCACATATCGACCCCCTCTCTACGTGCGCCTGTTTGTTGCCTGCCTGACCTGTCAGCCTTCACTCATGGCACGCGGCGGAGCGCTTTACTGAGGTCTGTCTGTCTCACTTGCGAGCGTGGGTACGATGGCGAAGATCAGTCGTCTCCCCACGACAGGTTACAGTCGCTTCGCTGCTCCCCTATTTTGCGGCTTGAATGGTTCTGAGAGGAGCGGCTACTGCGCGTACACATATACGTAGAGGTACAAGGGTGGAATCCAAGTATACCATTCCTCTGTGTGACTGATTTTCGTTGTTATGCCACTGTTTCGCAGCCAATGTAAGGTATGGGGGTGTAGGGAATACTTACCAGTCGATCAGTTTGGCTGCCATTCTTGGCTCCCTGACAACCGCCTCGATTATAGCCTCAATACGGGTCTGATTAGGGGTCTTTAGCTCCATATTCCATCATAACTGAACGGTCATATCTCTGGGGAATTCCTGTTCCTTAAAATGGACGACGCTGATCATACACTCTTAATTCAGGCCGTAACCGCTAACGAGTGCAGAACTGTACTAACTAATTTCTCCCCTGCGTTTGTGACCTTTTTTTCGGGTTTACTTGGTGGTGGCCGTAATACTCTTTGGATATGGGCAATCAGACACGTTCCGTCTCTCTCACAGAACGCGGATCGCCTAGTTTAACATTGTCGACTGGGTGCAGATGTCCAAGTTCTATTTACCGTATCTTAACTTCGCTTTGAAACAACAAGCCTGAAACAAATTCCAGAACCAAAGTGACGGGCGCCCGCCGATCGCGCTACGGAATTCACTCGTACCGTTGTGCCTTGGGACTCCATCTCGAACCCCGCTAACAGCCGCACATCAGCGCGAAATGCAAGCAAAATAGTATTGCCGACACAGACCAGGGAGACTGGAATTGCCATTTCTGGCTTATTAGCCGTCGTCAGTCAGCCATACCCAACCCCGAGGTGTGGAACACCTCGGGCTTGATTCCACGACCTGTTAGCTAGATGTCCAACGCCTCTAACCACTGAGCCACGGACTCCTTTTCCGTCCGACCTTGTGTAAGACCGGGTATGATAGGTGAATCGGTAACACTTAAACCACTGTTTTCGTCAGTCCTTTCGCTTTCGACCCTCTCTTCCTGCGTCTTTTTGCGTTTGTTCGGAGTTTGGCGAGTTGAGCACGATACTGCGTTCACTAAAAGATACTGGTCAAAAATTGAGAACTGCGGAAAGAAGTTTCTTGCTCTGAGCCCTCGGTCTTCTGTGCAAAGCAGCTCGCCGGGTGACGGAAGCAAAGACTTTTGCCGCCAGACGCGTCTAGCCGCCCTCGGCTGTGCCCAAGGCGGCAGACCAGACCCTGCCAGATTCTCCCTTAAAATTGCTTTGTCTCCTATCTCCATAATGGCAAAGTCAGGAAACGGCAAATCCTCATTCACACCTGCGGCACAATACCGCTTCGTTTGTTTCAGCTAGCTGTATGCAGGCTCAACTTTCCTTTCTCATTTCAATTTCAGTAGGATTTATTCGCTTCACTTCCTCCAAGTCGTCTTAGGGCTTTTTGTTGATACTTTCAGGCTGATCAATAGAAGGGTTGCTTTTTCGGACCTTTTAGGTCACATGTGTGACGTTTATTGATGCATTCCGGTAGAAATTCCAATTAGTGACCTAACTCATGGAATGTGTCGAAATTTACGAATGATTGCCAATCGACAGTTCGACCGTCGATTTCGACGATGTCCACCGTGTGCCCCACAGCTGCAGCAGCGGCGGGAGCAGGGACGGTGACTTGCGCGGGGGTTTATAGTGCGGGTAGACTTGCGCTGCATCTACCTACACTCTCTCCTCCTCCCCCGCCTGGGCCCGGTGTCAAGACAGAGTCAAGAAGACCGGAGACGAGGGAGGCCGCAGGTGGATGGCTCGGACGGATCCTCACCTTGGCGTTCCACCACACCCCCTGGTCCACACAACAATAACCAGGATTTCAACCACGTCCCACGTCTATGATAATTAAGTACATGTTTTAAAGAATTGAGACGTAAAAGAAATACTAAGGGGAGTATTGCGTTGTTTAGAAATGCCGATTTATTTTAGAAAAGCGCAATATCCCAAAAACGTCAGAAATGGCTCTAATTTAGTATACAATGGCTCTAATTTAGTATATAATGTATTCTCATACCAAAAATGTAGTAAATATGAAAGTAGACATAAAATAACGTCGAATAATAGTGTTTAAGTGAAGTTTACATCTAAATATCATTTAAAAATTAGCGAGATTTCATATATGATGGTTTGTCAACTGCCTACATTCTGGGCGTAGATCGCAGAACAGTTTTCCAGTGTTCCGTGTTATCCTTGACTCTTTGGAGTTAAATAAGATGGGGTTCAACAAGAGAAACTGGATTTCGCTTGATTTCACCGATGGGGACGTCGTAGGAACAAAGGTTTTCATTAGGTTACATGCCATGAGGCGGATCGGTGCCTAATAAATTTAAATATAACTGACAGGCGTAATCGTAAACATACCATACAGGACATTTTATTGAAGGAGCTGGATGAGCGAACAAAGTGCGCAACGTTAATTACGTCCAGAAATTCTCGCATCAGTTTCCGTTATCCGATTTCATGAGACGGGTCACGTACTGTACGTTCTGTTTTGTCATACAGCTCTGTTTTAGAGCCGAAACAGACGGTCGCATAGCAACGAATGGTAAATAATACAGAAGCATTCCTGATAGGGCCTAAGTAGACTGGGGTAACCATTTCCGACTTATTTGTCACCGGGAGCCAACAATACCCCAGACCCAAGGTGAAAAAGCTAACGGAAAGACAGTTTGCACCTCAAGTCTTCCCAGCTTGGGACTGAAGTACCACTGACTGACGGTAGGACATTATCTGGAAATTACCATCTCAGTCCTCCCCGTCTTTGTCCGCAGCCTCTTTCGAAACCATCTTAGTAAACTAATGCTCGCACGTTGAATCTATCCGATCTCTGGTCGATACGTGCTCTTTAACAGTATTGCCTACTTTTTAACTCTAGTCCTTCAATGCAACACCAAATGCCTATTATGCATTTTTTTACCTGTTTTAAAGAACCAGTAAGTTTTCTGGTAGCCTGTGCAGCATAGTTAGTAAAAAGTCGAAACAGATCTGCTCCGGCGTCGTCGATTAATGGTAATAGATGGCCACAGCAGTGATACGCATGATTTCTGTGCGTCATTTTGTAAGGTTGGGGAAATTAGGGTGACCTGTATGTCAGCGATTCTTTTCGCCAGCCTTCGCCGTCTTATCCATTCTTTGTTGGTCATTCGTTGCCTTGTGCACCCTCCATAGGCCTACGTGGAGTTCTTCACCAACATGGGCTCCGACTGGTTGGTAGATAATTGCCACATCGTGATCTCCCACTGCCTGAGTCTGCTCTGCAATCCACGAACCACACAGAGGCCGGCGGAGGCTGAGTGTGCTCGCCTCTGTGTCACCTACATCCTCTCTACCCTTCTGCGACGAAATTTCTCCGAGGCTGCTCAGATCGCGGCTGCACGCCACCTTGTGCACTTCATCTCCATGCGCTCGCACGGCGGCCCTCTCACCACGTCAGGTCTGCGCTCTGTTGGCAGTTCGCACGTCCTTGCCGAGGCTGGGGCTGCCACTGTCGAGCTAGCATCGACTACTACGACGGCAACTGCCGACCTAGCAACTCCCGCACGGACGATCGCCAGAAGTGATGACCCACACTACCTGGTGTGCGCCCTGGACCAGCTCACTCAGCTCATTGGGTGGCTCGACTCGGCTGTTGGTGAGTGCACACTCACGCGTGCAGTCATTCTCAATGCCGATCCTTCCGCACCTAGTCCCTCCTTCTCATTCTACCCCCTGGTTCTTCGCCCTTGCGTCTCTCTTCCTCCTTAGGCCTTCTCTTTATCCGCATACTTCCTATTATGCTTTAGAAACCTTAGCTGTAAAGACAGGAATGGCATGGCCATTTCGGGCTTGTTTGCCGCCACCAGCCACTACCACCCAACCTAAGATTTTGGCACATGCGAGGTTTCGACCTGATCCAGCGAGTTATTAGGCATCTAGGCCACCCACTCCTCCCGCCTGAGCTACCGGACTCAAGCTCCATTTTTGATCGCTGGTATGGGGAGGGACGCAATATGCGACTCAACTTTGCATATCATTTACTACTAACTACTGACTCTTACGAAAGTAGTGTTGTGTGATTCGGGTAAACTGATTACTTTTTTTCAAGTTAGCATAGATGTATGCTTAACTCACATTATTCTGCATCACTTTTTGGTTGGTATACACGCGAATTTGGTATATTTTGCCTTTGCTGGCCACCTTGGCGACTACCTTATGTTCCGCTGTTCTGAATCATTATATCGTGCCATTGGGTCAATGTTCGCACTTAACTCATACGGTGTACGCCACTGTCATTCGTCCTTGGGTTTCTATTGGCCATTTCGCTGCCTTGATTTCTGAACTTGGCGTCTTATTGTGAAAGTGCCATATTTAGCTTCCTTTGGTTTTTTGGTGTTAAATTTCGCCAGCATTCGATTTTCCGGGTCGCTCTCACCATCATGCACGGATGTATTTGAACCTATTCACGGAATTAGAGCACTTTTCCAAACTTACTCCTTTTCCACTACGCTCTTTGTCATCCATTAGCCCCACTCATATAACCTCTACTTCCACCGGTCCCCAAAGACAAGATGACCTATGCTCCGCATTCTGGATGGGGTCGCATATTACGTCGTTGCCGTAGTACACCTTGCCAAATTGAAATGACATCCACCTTATTATCTTGACTCCAGAATGGAATACGGCGTTGTCGTTGTGCCTCTACTTCTAGCCCGTCTTCTTTTCCTCCTCCTCTCTCCTCATCCTCCTCCCCTTCTCCATCCCCTACCCCTTCCTCTCTTCAGCCCCTGCCACCACCACTATTGCCTCAACAAATTTGTACGCCTTCGATTATTTCCGTTTTTCCGTTCCTTGAATCTCATTCTTAACGTTTTTCCCTCTGTTTTCTTGTTTGCTGCGAAAGCGCCTCTTCTGTCCGCTCCTGCCAATCTGCCGAACGTAATTTTCGAAACCTGTCTGGCACATGCCTCGTTGGCCGTGCGAGTGGCCGCCGCCGCGACTATCCGCCAATTAGCTATCGCCTTGCCGAGTCAACGGGTGCCACTTATGGATCGCTGTATTAGCGGTCTCCAGAGTCAGTCCACTTGCCCAGAGGCGCTGTTGGGATACAGCTTCGCTCTGGCGGGTCTCGTTGCGGGTGTGCGTCTTGGCGGTCTCGGTATACCCAGAGCCAAGGCCAAGGCCGTAAGTGACTTATTATTATTAATGTCTACCTCCCCCCTTTTACGTCTAGTCCAAGTCGTTTGATTGCACTTGTGCAGGGCCTGTCAGTCGTGCATACTCATTGGCGCCATTGTACGCAGTTTTCGCCCATCTTGGCTGCATACGGATCACCGAGCAGTATCGGAGCCGTTGCCTGATGCATTGATCTAGGGGCTCAAACACTGCCCAACATGGCGAGCGGATGACCATGTCCTCCTCACTACCAGTCTAGGTCATGGGACAGATGCCTGCCCCTTCAGGTTCCAACACAGTGTATAGTAATCATATTTACGATCTGAACCTTACTCCTATATTTTGTTTGTTTTCTCGCACTGCAGGTTTTCCTTCTGGGCGAGGACCTTCTTCGCGCGGCCAATCAGAACAGCCGCCTGACCTCGGTCCGCACTCAAGCTGGTTGGCTGTTAATAGGCGCCTATATGGTGCTCGGCCCGACCGCCGTGCGACAGCACTTGCCGCGAATGATCCTTCTCTGGCGTAATGCCTTTCCTCGTAGTGCCCGCGAGCTGGAGGCGGAGAAGCAGCGTGGAGACGCCTTCACGTGGCAGGTACCATTCCGCACATTCTTGTCCCTTTCCCCTCTTCCTTGTCCTTCCCGCCGCAGTTCCTCCCCCCATTATCCATTTTCTCCCTCGTTCCTTTCACTCCGCTTCCCTCCACCTGACTTTAGGATTGTATGCACCTTGTGGGGACGGCAGTTACGCAGTAATTTTTGCCTTCTCTACTGCTTCGCATGCGACTGCTCAGTAATATACCAGGTCGGCGTTTAGGGCTTATGGTACTAATAATCGTGTTTCCCAAGAAATGTAGAAGTCTAGAAGAGATTAGGCACTGAGGAAATAAGTAATTAAGTCATACAGAAGATTCTTTCACTGAAATCTGCGCAAACTATACAGGTCTTTCTTTTTTTCGTTTGCTTTATCCTCCACGAGGCCGTCCTTTGCTGTTACAGTGGAAAATTAATGGGTGTTTTGTTGGACGTCGTAGCTCAGGTGGCTAGAGCGTTGGTTGTACTCAATCCTTTCCCGGTTAGAATCCCGCCGAGGTCGCCGAGTTCTTCGCAAGTGGGTCAAAACAAATATTCGAACATCACGCCCGTCCACTATATCCAACGCTTCCCTTTTCTTCTAAGCTCCCTGGAGGGTTGTATTTTGAGGAGTTACTTGGTCTTGCTGCTCGGTTTGTTTTACGAACCCATGAAGGTATAAGCCGGATAACTAAGGGACAAAAAGGTTTCTAACAACTAGAACCAATGCGGGTACATACTGTAACGTCCGACCTCAAAGGGGGTTCTGTGGCCGAGAGCTCACTCGCGTCCTTATGGGCTGCCTGGGACTTAACATCGGGGGCTGGAGCACTCTATCCGGTCTGTGAATCGTTAGGGTCGTCCTTCCAAGCATTCATCATCGCATAGCAACCTTCAGGCACACGATAAGACGCGCAATACACCAAGGCTTATTTTAGGAGGGGAAAAAAAGAACGTAGAACGAGGGACAGAAAAAAGGGATCGATTAATCCAACAAAACGTTAACTTCACAGTTGCCCGGGGAAGGTGGAGTTGGGAGCTGCCACCGGGGAGGGAGAGTCGTCTTCTCCAGGCACCTCGACTGGAAAAAATAAGAGAAAAAAAACAGATTGTGTGCAGACGCCAGGCACCCTTGCTCTCAAACTTAGCGCCCTTGTCTACTAAAACAACCGTTCATGTCTGTCCGCTACAATACCTCTAGCGCCAACCCACATTGCCAGGGCCGTCATTGTTAAGTAGCCGCGTTTGCGCCTGGTTGAAGTCTAATGGACGTCGGGTAGGCGGGACAACTTTCGCAGTGCCATCGCATCTGATGGCAAAGCAATCTAAGCGAAAGCAGGCAGCAATAAACATGGGCCCTGGTTTTGTAGACACTGCAGCCGCTGACGCCACATTGGTACGCTAGCTGCTGGTGGGATCTACTCGTTTTTGAACTGAGTTCCGTGGGTGAATCGGTCTCAATGTGGTCTACCGGAGGAGACCTTGATGCAGACGTCTACCCTCGACTCGAAGAACTACAATCAACCGTTCCTGCGTAAACTTGTCTGTGCCCAGCAAGCCACGGCTCAACCGAAGAATAATGGTCAGATCCTTTGGCTTAAATTTAGCATGACCCGATGGATCCTGAGAGAACAGCGGACGATGGACGGAGATATTCGCCCCGGAGCCATGCTTCCGTGGATGTTGTTGCTGTCTTACGGACTTTGGCCAGCACAAAGCGTATTGTGTTGTCATATTTAACGCTTTGGAAGTACTTCACGCCCATTAACCAAGGGTGATTTTGTCTGGACTTTTTTTCTGTCCCGGCGCGATATGCGTCGTTTTCGCCTCACAGACCTTCTCGAAAAACACGGAATGCAGTGGTTACGAATATCAAGCGGATATCAGATAATCTGTTCCTGACGGTTTTGTGGCCGGGGAGGCATACGGTCGGGGACTACAAATCAGTCGCTTCGATATGGCAGGTTGTATTTCGGTCCCATAATACCACAGGCCCGGACTCCTGTCAAATTATAGCTGAGCCCACTGTCGGTTATTGGCAGAAAACAGAGAGTGAGCGCAGTTCTAAATGGCTAGTAAATTGCGTATTGATAGGCAGTGCATGTTGTCGCAATTGTGATAAGATGCACCAGCATCGTGGGGAATTTGGAGTAAGCAGCGTGAGTACATTTGGACGTATGTATCTGCAGCAGTTTCGTCTACAGTTGCCGCAGTAGTCCTCTTCAGCGACGATGCTTGCTCTAGAAACAAATTCAAAGGAAGGAGACGAAGACGTCTCGGCCGCCGAACGTGTTTAGCGCTCAGGCCAGAGTTCAGATAATTGCACCGTGGCACCGCAAAACAGCTAGCAGGCTGGAGTAATTATAATATTCCAATGAAAACCCAATCAGCCTCCTTCTCGCCTGCATACCAGTCGCTACGCGGACAGTTACGAAGCAGATAAGCCTTGGATTGATAACTTAGAGGGAAGACCCCCTTATAAGTAGACCTTTTTTACAAACTCTTTGTCCTTCAATGAACTTAAGCATGAGTCCGAAACGTCGCGCCACAATTCAGCTACTGACCTGAAGGTTGACAAGTCCCCTTCACATTTGCTTTCTTCTCAGAATGATGCTTTAAAAACACTTCCGGATCCCGATTATCCTGCACTTTCTCTCACTCCGCCCCTCCTAGGTGACCCTCGAAGCTCGAGCAGGCGCTCTCTGCTCCATCCAGGCCTTTCTGGAGTACTGCGCTCCTGCAATGAGCTCTGAGAACGTTACCCGCCGTCTTCTGCCGACCTTAGAGTGTGCGCTGAACCTCCTCAGCCACCTGCCTGACATTGTGCGAAGTTTCGGCAGTCATCTGGCCTCGGCCGCTGCCCTTGTGCGACTGCGCCTTTACCGCTGTCTAGCCCTTCTTCCGCCGACATCTTTTGCATGTAAGTCCAGTCAGCGCATTCGCAGGTTGATGGACAGTATTCCTTTAAAAATCCTGTCTCTTGGGCATCACAGAGGGGGTAGTGGCGGAGCTGTCGTACATGATTTAGGAAATAAAAGTCTGCTCAAGTACTGGGACCCTTTTGTTTATTTTTCTGAACCTTCGAACTCGTTCAGGAGTCCGCCATCAGAGATGACTGCGGCAACAGACCACGTGGCGGTCGTGGCCAGTGCCACCGACCTGCGTAGGATCAATGTCCTTTGGAAAAGTTTATCGGTGATCCAGGCTCCGATAAACTCCCACCTTGTATTACTTCCGGCTTGAGCAATTATCCCAACAACTGCGAAACTGAACCCGCTTAGCAGGTGTGACCTTCCACTTGTGCTCATTCGCCAGCCAGTCACACAGCCAGCTTGTGTTCGTGTAAGCGTGGTCATAACTTGCGTTCGGTGTAAGTTGTATAAATGATCCGGTTGCATACGACAGTCTTGCGCCGGTATGCAATTGAAAAACTAACTTTCTCAACAACGCGCTCGATCACCTTTCCGTATGAAGGAACACGCCATCTTGTTGGTGAGCTCTTGCCTGGTTTTTCCATGGACTTCCGGATAACCCTTCCGCGCAGTTTGCCCTCTGAGGCATCAGGCTGCAGGTTGTTGCACTGAGCTTGGATTTGTTTTGAACGTTTCTGATGCAAGTCCCTTTACAGGTGGTTGCTGTGGGATCCGAGCTGTCTGGTGTTTGCTACCCTCCAGCAAAATTGCTCAACTGCTGAGCAGGTTGTGGAAGTGTCGGACGATACTAAAGAGGAAATGTAGAAGTGTTTACGGTGGGACACTAGAAGATGACCCCTCCCCAGGTGGGCCCTGCGTTAGTTTCCAGAGAGAGGTTAGAGTCAAAGTTAGGCTTAGGGTTAACGTTTTGTCTAAGGTTGGTGTTAGTGTTAGGGTCAGGACACGGAAATAGATGCCCTTCTCTAAAATTAAGCGTGTCTTACTGTGTTTACTGACAGAGACAAAGAGACGGGAGCGGTCAGTTCTGCCTTATTTGTCGTAAGCAATCTCGCACCACACAACCGAGATTCGAACTGTGCGTCAGTTCATCATCGAGTAAGACTCTGATCACTTAACAAACGGACCGTCGTCATGTCGGGTGGGATGGGGAGTGTTCAGTGAGATGAGTGTTGCGTGCTCCGATGTATTTTGATTGCAGGACAGAAGTGAGAATTTTCGCTTTGCCTCGGAGCCGTTTGTGTGGACCAGAGTCAGGCGTCGGTGGCATGGTGACTAGCGATAAATCACTATCAGGTGTTTATTGAGAAGGACTTGGATACTAGTGTACTGATTTTTTTGAGATTTTCTCGGAGGTTGATATTTCCTACGGCAAGTTTGCTCATTTCGTTTAACCTTTGATACTTCGATGGCTTATTTACTTGCTAATTTGCAGATGTATGTGTATATATGGACATGTATACTGCTAATTGAAGCGAGTATGCGCATTTACGACCCTTCATAGTATTTAATGGTTTTGTTGGCGCTGGCATGCCTCTGTGCGCTCCGCGCGGGGGCATTGGTGATTGTTGTCAGGGTGGCAGTTTTTTGATTTTTTTCTTCAATTTCCTCCCCCGGATTTTTTAACTCCTCGCTGTGAGGCCGCACTAGTACAACCTCCTTTACCACCGCTCCCGTAAGACACTTTCCACTGGTTATTTTTTCCTGACCCCAGTCATATATTGGTCCCTGCCAAAAATGTCCTGAAAGGACAAATATAAAAAGGAAAGAAGGTGCTCTGCTCGCGAATTTTCAAGGCTAAAACCTTGTCGAAGGCCCTGCGCGCTGTGGGAAGGCGCGTCAGGGGGGAGGGGTGGGGATGCTTAAGAACTGCGCCGAGAGGCCCATCACCGCGGACCGAAAAGCCAAAATCAGCCTAACTTACCGCATTAACGGCCGTTGTTCGTCTACCCAGAAGCACAATTGTGTGGACCGATTTGCGGATTAGAGTTTCCTGTACCGGTTTATCGAATTCTGGTTGGAACGCCAGGACTCCAATGCACCCTGCTATGTTACACTTGCGGCCGGCGCTCGCAAAACTTCACCTGTTGACCTCCTTCAGACTGTGCACGCAACCCGAGACGGTCTGCAACACCTTCATTGCAAACCTCTGTTCGCGTCGCTGTTTTGTGCTGCTTGATTAGCAAAGCCATTCAGGCGTGAAAACTGCCAAAAAACACCAAATGGCTCGCCACCGCTTAACCTGACCTTGACCTGCATGACTCGATTCACTGGCCTCCGGTAGACTACCAATATCTACCACACAATAGTTTCCGTTGCCTGGGCAACATTTTAAAGGTGAGCAGAGAAGACCACAATTCTATAGGCCTCTAAATGCAGTTCTCCGTGGACAAGTACATAAGCATGATATCTTCGGAGTACCCATTGCATCTGATCTGGCCATGAAGATGGCAGATCTCATTTGCACTTCGCCGCTGGCTGCTGATACAAGATGTCAGTGTGAGGAATCATTCAGTATTTGCGGAGTACCGTGCCACTAAAACGGGCCACGCGGTAGATGCGCTGGACCAACAACGGGGGCTAGCTTGGAGTCCGACAGGCGTTGTCGGGAGTGCGCACCCATAACTAATGCCAACGTTTGGGATGCGGTGGCGGGCCTAGTTGCAGGCGCACTTCCTTTCAATTGAGATCCCTGCTGTCCCCCCTACTTTTCTAGTTGTGATAAATCCTAGCCGATGTATGTTATGTGCCAAGGGGTGCGGCAGTACGTCTAGGTGCGGCTTTTCGTCGTGCCAGCCCCGCGCCATCGTCTTGACGCCGGGTCCAGGCGGCGGGGGGGGGGGGGGTGAGGGTGTTGTAGATATAGCATAAGTCAACTATCACTTTAAACCAACTCACGCGCAATTCATTGTCCTGGCTCTCACTCTGCTGTGGAGCACACGGTGGCCATCGTCTGTCACGACGGTCGAACTATCATTTGTAGAGCATGCTGCGTCTGGCACCTCACCCAATCACAGCACCAACTGTTTGGCAGGTTCGGACGGTCGACGGGTGCACAGGAGAGAGAGAGAGAGATCCACACTGAATAATCGATCCTCATGGCACATGATCACAGTCCTTACTAATAATAAATCTGACGCGCTTAAACCCATCTCAACGTACCAAAAGTCCTGGCTTACTAAGTTGGCAACTGATGGAACAACTCTGTACTTCTTTGAACTGACAGTGGGGCTTCTCTGGCTCCTTAATTTTGCGTCAATTGCACTCTCACTCTGAGTCGTCCTCGTAAGCGTCTGGTACATGCTGTGAAACACGCATAGACGACCTATTTGTCTTTGTAAGCCATTGCGCCCGAGCCTATCTTCGATTATCTTGACATTGTCTTGTCATAGGAGTCAGGTCCGTAAGGGGAGAAGGAAGTGTGGTAGACGCTTCGCAAGTCCGCAACAACATAAACGAATTCACGCGCAGATCACCGGCGCCGCGCCCACCCCGTGAGGCCCACGCCGGACGTCGTCGTATGCGACTGTTTAATTTTCGATGCTGGTTAAGTGAATATTTGTAGACTGTTGATTCTGTTAGGTAATTTCTGGAAGATTAAGACATAGTTCGCTGATTTGTATTTGCGTTCAGTCAGCTCCTCAGTTACCTTTCTGGTATATGCTTACTTTCGCAAAACAACCACTCAAGTTTTGGTTGTATACACCACAGAGCGGTTTTTGTTTTTGACCCAAAATCCAGCAATTTTCCACGTTGCTGTCACAATAATCCCGCCCTTTTGCCTGCTACCCTTGTCTTCCTTACCTCTAGCCGGTTTCAACGTACTCCTCCGTGAACTGGTTGCTGAGTTTACGCTTACAGACAGCACCTGCACAACTCCCGCCTCTCTCTTCAGTCTTCTCTGCCACAACGAGGACAGTGTCGTTCTGGGCTCTTGGCACCAGGAAACAGATCAGGAACTCCTTGAGACTGCGGTTAGTCGCCGTGCCTTGTCTTTTTCTCTCTCTGCATATGGCCTTGTTACATATGCTTTGGTCGACATTGTGTATCTTGTGGGCTTCTTTTGAAAGGCGTGCACCCGAAGGTATATGGATTGACAACTGCAGACAGTGTTTACAGGCACTCCATGGTCACTCCTATCGGACGCCAATTGACACCCACCCCCCACACACATGACTTCTCAAAACTGTGCTGTAGGCACAGTGGTCACCTGTCGCTAACAAATTTGATCAGTTGGCAACACCAGAGGGAATTAGCTGGATTGTCTCATCAACAATTTTTGGAGCAGAGTTCAGTTGTGTATGAGGGATCAACCCTGATATTTACGTGCAACGACTCCTTAATGAAGTCGGTTCCTCTGCCATACGTGTAAATCTGCACTGTTTACCATAATTAATTGTGCGTATCTTCTTTTGACATTCGTACCAGCGACTAGGCATCATCAGTCGCACGCAACGAATAAGCAATCTAATCTGCCGCGAAAACATCCTATCCCGCTCTAGGATGATCCAAGTTGCATTGTGTTTGCGGACCGCATAAGTCAGAAAGGTCATGAATTTACTGAGATTCTTGGAAACCCCACCACTTACGCCGACGAAGCCACGTATACAATCGTAAAAAATAACAAGAAAAGAGGACTTTCAGGGGATGGGGAGGTTCTGAGTCTACTCCATAACAATTGCCTTCGCTGATTGTTTTCAGAGCAGACGTGTAAAATCACGCGGGTATATATGTGAAACAGAGGCGGGCGTAGCTTCAATGGCCGGAAAAGATAAATATCACGTCTATGCGTTCCACATGCGACTAGATTCCTTACCTCGCACGAACTGAATTTTAAGGTAAGGGAAGGACCTCGGATCTCTCATAGGTAAAAGAACGGCAAGCGTATGGTATGTAACCCCACTGGGAGGACTAACTCCAACTCCGACCGTGACCGTGACTGTAATTGATAACTCTAACCTAAACATGCAGGCACTGAGGGAAAAGTCAAACATAACCATTACCCAAATCTTAAGATCGTAACCCCTAATCCTAAAAGCCTGGCCCTCATTTCTAAAACCCTAGCCCTAAACCCAAGATCCCAACCCTAGCCTCAACCATAACCCAAGCGTGGCAACCCCAGTCCTAAGAATAAGGCAACTCCCAACACTAAACCTAACTATAGCCCTAACCCTCACATTGAGCCCGATACGGGCAACTTTAATGTCAATAGCATTAGTGAAGAACGAAACCTGCATATTGCATAACCCTTTTGCTACCTTATTGCCAGGCAAACCGTTATGATGCACACCCACCTAAATAAAACAAAACGGTAAACTTTTGAGCAACCACCCAAGGAGCCGCATACCATACCCTTATTAAAAGTATTATAGACGCTAAACCAAAGAGCCATTTCAGTCTGGGCTCGATTCCTGGTAGGGCCTAGTTATTACGTCGGTTGACAAACTCCCAAGCGCGTTTCGTTGTTTGTAGTTAAGAAACCAGGCACTGGATCCGAGTTCTATTCATTCACTCTTCCTTCCCCATACTAAGGTTATGTCCGACTCGAGCCGACTGATGATGAGATTGCACGCCGTGGCCGTTTTGAAGTGAGTCTCTGCGACACACACACACTTAGGCCTGGATTCAGCAGAAGGTAGAAGTATCACGAAAGTTGAGAGGGAGTCGTTACGACTCGACCCCCGTTCCAAGGAAGAACCGGGCTACCTTCTTAGCCAACAGCCTTCTGTAGCACGAATTTTAATGTGCCGTTATGGCTTCGAGCGTGTAAGATTGATTCTACTTTGTGCTTAGGGTCAGGTTTGCGGCTAGGGTTGGGTTAAAGATTAAAGCTAAGGAAAGGGTTAGGATTTTGGTCTAAATTAAAGATTAGGGCGAGGATTAAGCTTGCCTGCCGTATACCGTCTTACCCAATCCGGCCCTCTTTTACCAATAACCTCGGGTCATTTGCTTTCCGCCCGTTTACACGCCCTATTTTGCATTATTCGAATTGCGCCGTCTGTTCTGGCAGATCGTCGTAGTAATGTAAAAAGCGCGTGGCAGAAATGCGAGTTTTCTCGATGACTTCCGCAGACTCCATCAATTGCCGCGTCCTTCTGCCCTCTTTCGTTAGTTGGGCATCAAGACCTTGCGAAGGCCACTCACATGCAGCGCAGGTTCAGACTACAAAGAGGTTGTAAGTACCATCCGGGAGTCCTTCCAGCCAGACTCACGTTCCAACGGAGGGCCGGGTTTCCTCCTCAGCTAGAAGCCTTTCAAGGCACCACATGCAATGGGTCATGATAATTTCGAGCGTATATACGCGGAGGCGCCATGAGAGAGTGTATCCCAGTATCGATCCCAGTGTCTTATGTACGGCCTGTTTAAGTCTGTGGTCTGACTAATGCTGAGATCAGGCACAGTGGGTGCGGCAACGTAAGCCTTCGTATAACGCGTGCCACTCACACAAGGGCTCAACTAAGCCCGACCGATGCATACCATGAGCAAATGTGGTCTCCGTCTTTGGTATAGCGCGACAGATGCGAAGCCCGTTCTATGGGAGATCGGGGCTCGGACGTACCTTTGTATAACACAGTACGATTATTCAGTCATCGGACCCGACACCAATACTACGAATAGGGAGTAGTAGTAACTTGTACTTGGATTTGATTATAGTGATGAGTACTTTCAGCACACTTACTTCACTCCTCCACACCAAATACATGTCAACGGCACTGCACTTTCAAGACGATTGGATGCAGTGGCTGGCCCGACGTCTACGCGGGCTGATCTCAACACATATGCGGCCAAGAATCCTTCACTTAGATCTTGCATGGGGTAGGCGGGTCATTATGACCTCACCCTCAATCAAAGTTTTTTTCCGCCACTTGACAACCATCGAAGCAACAGTAGTCCGAGAGCACGTATCATTTAGTGAGAAAGTGTTAGGAGGCTTTTCTATTCCCCTATCATAAAGCAGTTGCAAGACTATAGGTGGGGCCGGGCGCAGTAACTGCGTGCTGATTTCGTCCCCGCGTCGCTTGTGACACGTTTGTTTTTGTACCTGCTTACGTCTGGTGTTATAGCTCACGATGAGCGGCAAAAACAGCGAGAACACACCGCAGAATGAACTGTGCGGACTTCTGGGACACATTTCACTTATGTCCACATCGTTAATGCGCATTTAGATCTGTAAATTGTTTATCAGGCCAACAAAACATCCACTGCAAAACAGCTGTAAGAATAGTAACGGCGTAACCACCCACTCCAACGCATTAAACCAGCAAAAAGGGCAGTGAGGATGGCTATATGTGAGAACAGTGGATGAAATACCGTCGTTCAGGTACGGCAGTTGTAGGGTGATTTGCATTTTGGGATAATGGTGTGCACGGGGCCCACCGATCATGCAGTTTTAGCGCTGCTTCGGTGGGTTTCCTGACGTACCGGTCGTATTGGGACTGTGTATTGCTTATCCTCTGCCTGCCGGGCCTAACTCTAGGGACAAATTATGGTTTGCCCACTGTCCCAATAATAGCCTCTCGGACAATGTTGTTATTCTTTCTGCCCGCACAGTCCTAACATTGTTAACTTTTGTCTTGACTTCAGTTGGAACAGTTTGGTTTCTCTTCGCCGGATCCTCTGGGAAAGGATCCCGCCTTCCTCTTCCTCCGCGACGCCCTCCTCTGCGCTATGGTATTCTGCTGCCTGTGTCGTTGCTTTTCCGAATACCCCAAATCTTTGTTTTCCTTCTTCACACACGCACACGCACACCACCCTTATCCACTTCAAAAAATATGCCCACCTGTAATCCGTGCGAATCCCAGGGACTGTGTCCACTTGTATGAGGATAGGCAATTCTGTTCTCGAATCCTGGCGATCACCTGTCAAAACGTTGAGTCGCAGTACTTCACCTTCCCTTTCTAAGAATTAAGAGAAAAACTACGTGTGTGGCCTCAGCAACTATGCGAAGAATAAAGGAACTCCAATGGGAAACCGATGTTGCGGGCAGGCAGCTCAGCCAGCTATATCAACTGAAGTCACCTCGGTCACTCCAGCGGCAGCCTTTTCTGGTCGAGGTCTAGATGAATGCATAGGACACGGTGCCACAAGGCCCGTTGACAACCCTCGTCGACCTTGGATCAAGAACCAGACGTTGAACCTCAACGCTATCCCACAGAATTTTTATGACTGTCTGTTGTAGTTCAGTCGAAATCCTTCTTTAGTGAAAAAAGTGCTATACACAAATCAAACACCACAGACTGAGTCCACGTTTGCACAGCACCTAAGTCGTTACACTAAAAACTTCCTTATGCGACATGCACGCCATCGATCAACAGCTGTTGACAAGTTGTAAGTCTGCCAGCAATATCCTACTCGCACGATTACCAGGTTGTCGGGGAAGCATTTGTGTAGGCGTTTCTTCCCGAATTCGGCCTCTCTTTCAACAAGGTCTGAGCACGTTGTGTGCAGGTTATTACCTTTGAAAAGTCTTTCGCTTGAGAAAGAGTGGGGTTGCTCAGCGCCCAACGGATGCTAAAGAGAAGCTGGACTCATGGGAAAAGGGGAAACCAATCTGTACTCTTGTTTTTACTAACTGCCTCCCCTCTACACTAGGTGACATAACTCTTGAAATGTGCTAAACTGAAGACGAATCAATCCGAAACCGCCCAAATGCGTTGGCCAAACTCCCAGTTATAATGAGTGACCGTTAGTCGAATCAAAACAAAGAACTGCTTAAAGTAGTATTACATTGGTTAGAAATAACGATTTTCCTAACAAAAGCCAAAGTGTCGGAAACATGGAAGTTTTGTCGAATGAACAAGCACAATTAGTAGGAGCGCATAAAGCCACTCCATGTACATGACCGAGTAGACAAACTGACATACGCACAACAGCGTTTAGGAAAGTCCTTTTTGCGTGCAGTTTGAATGCTCTCCAAGAATTTGTGCAAGATGAAGTATGGTATGTATGCAGTGGAATGCGTACTGCTTGACTATGTGCTTCAAAATTCTTCTACCAGATTTCGGTGCACTTTTACAGATGCAGCTGTCCAAGGCAAAGATTAGCTTTATTACATTTTGCTGATGGAAAAATCGCATAAGATTACATGTCGAGTGGCTAGTCAGTGACTAAGAATTTGGAATAGAAGTAGTGAATGCGATCGTACGCGTGCGATTTTCTGTATATCAAGAGAATTACTCCTCTCTAAAATTACTGTTTGGTTTTTGACGACAGTGGACTCCGTTTTATCTTTGTTGATGTCCCTGAAATGTCGGTGGGTGCTCTACGGTTTTCAGTGTTCCCATTCGGTTGCCCCGAAGATGGGTTCAGCAGATTGTGTACATCAAAATATTCAAAAGAACACTGCTAATGAGGGTCTCAACTCATGTGGTGAGGCCTCGGGCATTATTTTTTTTATGTAGATGGCCCCTCATGCCATGTTTGTAGGCTCACTCAAGTGTGAAACTTGATCATCTATGAAAATGAAGTCCCAAGACGAAGGTATGTGATGAATGCACTCTTGATCGAGTGAGCAGTCTTCTCCAACAAGTTATATCTCTAAACTGCGCCTTACTAGGGTGGTTCTCTGGCTAATATCCTCGTCTTCCGTCTATTTCCAAAGCACAGCCTGAGAAAAAATCGCAACCCTTTGCTCGGCTATTCACTCTCCTGGCAGATATTGATAATTATTCTGTAACCGACGAAAGAACTCACTTTTCTTCTGATAACGGAGCCATTTTCGTTATCTTTTCCCACTTTTAGGTTTCGTTCTGTAGTCATAATGGCACCACAGGATGGCCATAGAAGTACTACTTTAGTACTCAGACTGCTAATACTCTTCACGTTTTCTTTCTAAATTACATACTAGGAGAAGTTAAACCACACAAAGGCACCTTATAATAGGCTCAAAAATTAAAATCACCACTTAATGGTGGGCCTTTACCTGGTTGCCTACAAAAATTTGACGTGTGCCAAAAATAGGGGTAGGTTAGAACATGGGGATGTCCTGTGAGCGTTGGTACTGCCTTTCCAGTAGCTAAATCATAAATGCAACTTTTTGCAAAAGAGGACGCTTCCGTTTTTCTGAAAATAACCTATTTATGCACATATTTTCTCAGCTGATTTATGGCCATTAAAAAATCCAGTGTCAAGCTGATGACGATGGTTTTTTGAAAATCCTTTCCGTTTTGATTATTATTCGCTGGTGGAAAAGCATACATTGATGCACAAATGTGACCCATAACGTTTAATAAAACAGGAAATTGCCTGAATGTAAGGTAACTTTGATTTCCCCCAAAATGTGCAACCTTTTTCTAGATGAAACTGGTTGGAAACATATGCTGCCTCAGGAAGGGACTTTCCCTAACACGAGCAAGAGAAGTGCACAATGTTTGAAGTGCCATCAAGTTTTCCGTTTCAGGATAACTGCATTTCCTAAGTCCCGTCCCCGCGGGGACGTTGAGGTTGGGGTGAGGGGGGGGGAGACAACGAAGGTGACAGACGGTACGAAAGCACTGAAGGT
>CACRXP010000409.1:150541-203257 GCA_902702965.1 Spirometra erinaceieuropaei | reverse complement strand
CAAAGTCGCTGGTACAGCCACTTTGACAGCCCAAAGGTTGGAGTGCCACGTAAGGAGACGATGGGGCGTAGCGGCACCCCCTGCGGCACCCTGATGATAGAAACGAGGAAGTTTCCGAAACGTCAGTTCGAATACAAGATGGTCCATGGATTCGCCCTCTCTTCTTCTTTGTCTTCTTCGGGAGATGATGAACGCGATACAATGTCTGGACCTCGAATCTTTACGCATATCGATATATATATATATATATATATATATTATGATAGTGGGCGCTCACCGATCAGGTTACGGAACATGCTCGTTCCGTTGTGACGGCTAATAAGCCAGAAATGGCCATTCCGGTCTCCCTTGTCTTTGTCGGTATCATCTTCTCATATATATATATATATATATATATATATGTACGTGTTCAAGCCTACTAATTCCTTGTGTAGTAAAACAAACACAGTCGAGCAAGCTTATTAGTGCGTTTAACGGTATAACACTTTACAGTTTTGATAATAGAATTAAGAAAGATCAAATTACTTTTTGATTCATGAGAATAATGTGTTCTTACATAGTTTACTCGACCTGATTTTGGTGAACTAACAGTCACAATTTCCCTTTCCAGAGTGGACGGCTTTGATATTTTTATTTGCTTAATAAATGTTTCGTTACATCGCAACGCGTGCAAATAAGAGGTTTTAATAGTTGATACTTATTAAAATATGAAATTAATTGGTTGTGCGGAGATGAATAAAACTAGACTTCTTCTTTAAAAATGCCTTTGTTGTATTCTAATCAACTCTGAAAACAATAATAACCACACCAGATATATGCCGTCCCCTCAAATCAACTACCGCTCTCGGAATTTCAACTGTATGTGTTAAGCGACGCTTGGATAGACATGCCTGTCGGTGAATATTGCCTTGAAGTGAGCACGGCTGACAGCTCGGCCGTCTGGCCTGACCTGACCAGGCAGCAGCAACGAATGCTAGTGATCCAGTCACAATCGCGACAGCCTCTTTTCACGCGCAACACTGAGTCCTGCAATCGGAATCTAGCCACAACCCCTCTTTGAGGCATCTCATGCGTAGCAGTGCGGATGGAGTGCAGTAACATTGAGCACCTGCGATTGTCGGCGAAGAACATGCCCAAACGAACTGAGTCGTCTTTTTTGGGTGATATGTGCTATGCTTGCAATGTTGTCACAGCGAGCGCGGACCGTCTCATTTAAAGCGAATTCGGCATAATTAACTCAAAGGATGATCCTCCAGCAGTGGTAGTCGAATATCCCCCAGGTTTTGCTCGTCTTCCACGCGCGTTGGCTAACATTCACAAGCACAAAGAAGGACAGACCGGAAAGACGCACGGTACACGCGAATCTTGGGGGCGATAGAGAGATCACATCGGATCCAAAGGCATTTTCTACGGCTTGACAAAACCCGCCGGACAGGATCGATTCGGGAGAAAATATCATCCTTAATGTGGCAGTTCGGTAGCAGTCTCGATCCAAAGTATTTAAAACAATATACTTATTTAAGTTGACAGACATCAAGCACAAGATGTGTCTTCTCCTGGTCAGTGATGCCGCTTGAAAACACTTTAGTCTTTTCAGCGTTTATTGATAAGCCGACGGATTTAGCGAGTTTGTTCGTCCGTGACACCACAGAATGCAGATCAGCGAAATTTGAAGAAAATAAGGCAATATCATCGACAGTCGGTGTCCAGCTGCAAATCCAACGTCCTCACCTTTGTGTACAGCCCTTCCGAGATTCCAGTCAATAGCGCAGTTGGAAAGCATGTGCCAAGCGACAGACCGAAGACCGAAGGGTCGGAAAAGATTGTTGCGGACCAGGACTCTCGTGGTAGTGGATTGTTAATGGGCCTTAGACATCGCGATGACATTTGGCAGTTCACAATCTACCACTATTAGGGACTCTTTATGAACTTAATCCAAGGCGGTGGCAAAATAAATGATGCAGACGGCCTTTGATTGCCGATAGCTACAGCGAAATTCGAGAATGTGCCTTAGCTTGAGTACCTGGTCGCAAATCCAAGTCCAGCACGAAATCCGCCTCGGTTAGGCCTCGTCCAAGAGGCACGCGCAGACTGGGATGGCTTGAATATGACAATGGTGAAGCTTTAGCAGCAACCTTGATGAGACTTGTGCCGCGGTAGTTCTCGCAACTTGTCTTATCTCTCTTCTTGAGTAAAGGTACAAGGAATCCAAAGCCCCAGGAGCAACCTCGTTTCTCTACGCCTGTTCGATTACTTCATGGGGCCAGATCTCCAGATTTTCGACGCAAGACTTGTAGATTTCAGTGTGTATACCGTACTTTCCGCGTGCCATGCTGTTGCGTAGCTTTCGTATGGCATCGGCAATTTCTTATTCAAAATGGAGGCCGAATGGCACTTCATAGACAGGAGAGAGGATCTCTGCTGCAGAGGAGAAGAAGGGCGAGGGGGTTGGGAATCGAAATTAAGATGGTGTTGGAAGTGCCCATGCCAGCGCCCGCATTTGGCCGTGGTGACGCAAATAAATCCGCCATTCACATCGAGATCTGAGTCACTTGGTGTAGAAGTTGTAGAGAAAAAACTTGTATCTGCCTAAAAATGTGATGTTGAAAAACACTATTTACCTCAGTATTGTTAGTAGAACGACTGTATGCAAGTGAGCAACTCGTCTGCGAATGTGACCGGTTCACCGTTTTATTCTCGTTTATTTGCACTCGCCTATGCAATAACTTATAAGCAAGGAAGGGGTGAACATCAGTCTATCAGCTGTTCGAAAAAGCAAGCTCCTTTTGGATGCAAACATCATTATAGAAAGTGCCTCGTAGCTCATATGTTTAGAGCGTTGGCTGTACTAAAGCCACCTCTTTCTGTTGTGGATTCGAATTCGGCTGAGGCACCGAATTTTGTGCAGTGAACTATTCGACATCCGCCAAAACACATCTAAAACGTATATTTCTACATCCTAGGTGTGACGTTATTTATCAATAATTGGTTGTCAAACATGGCCGTGGTACTGCGGGTAGGTTCATATCTTTTCTGAAAGAAATGTTATTGCAACACGAAATAGTAAAAAGAAAGAAACAATGGTATTGGAAGATGTTCATAACAGTGCCCCAATTCATTAGTATTAAATCGTAACGTGACATAAGCACACACACACCGACGAAAACAACGTTATGGAAACGGCATCTCGAAAACACAAACTAAAGTTAAATAATGAACGTTGAAACATTTGCTGAGGTAGTGTCTGGAACATATATCAACGAAGGTCGCAGTTGTTTTAAATTTGCGTTTTAGGGGAAAGTGTAAATCCAAAGTTAATTAGCCTTAATTAACGATGTTTTTTAAATACTACACACCTATTCTCAATTCGATTAGACACTCTGAAAGTAATACAAGTAATCCGGAGAGATACACATACGATCGTGTGGACAGCGGGTCCCATTAAAAGATGGGAGTAGCTGCAAAAACCTATCATTTATTTTATTTGTTTATTTTAGGAGAAAACATAGAAGACAGTATATGAATACGGTTCGCTCGGTAATGTCTGGCTCTTTACGCAGTGCCCCTAAACGGGCAACTTGGTAAATGCGCTGGACCAACACGGAGGCCATATTGGTCTCGAGTAGGTGTTATTTGATTTTCGCACCGTAACAAATGCCAACATTTCGGGGGTTCGGTCGAAGACCCGGTGGTCGGCAGGCCTCGCTCAAAGTGGGACCCCTGCCGCCCCCCATTGTTGTTGTTGTGCAGGTCATTTGTTGTGTGGACCAGGAAGTTTAAAGTGGAATGCCAAAAATGCGGGCTCGACCGTGACATTCACCTGTACCCTAATCCGTCTACGGTCATCTGGACATTTTCTTGACACCGGTTGCAGGTGAGGGAGAAGGAGAGAGTACGGTAGATGCTGCGTAAGTCTACTATCGCTATAAAGTAAATTTTCGCACAAGTTACAGTCCCCGCTCTCATCCTGTTGTGGAGCACACGGTGACATCGACGAAATCGACGGTCAAACTATAGGTGAGTACAAAAAACTAGCAGACGAGCGAACACATCTTAAAATCAAGCATCTTCGCAACCTAACAGCCTGCTCTCAGCATGATGTCTTCACTGTTACCAATAATATTATCTCGTATAGTATGCAACCTAAAAGGACTCCTTCCTTAATGATGCCTTCACCCCCTCGAGAGCCCCCACTCATCCGAATAATTTAGTGGTAGCTGTCTTTGATGGTAAAGTGAAGGTCTCAGCATTAATCAGCATTTGTATGCTTTAAACGACGCTGTCGAGAATGTGCAAGGATCACTATCACTTGTTGTTGCCGCTACTGCTGCTGCTGTAAGCAGGTAAGGTCAGGCGGATCGAGTTGCCAGACGTGATCACACCACGGTAACATCCACCGACAGCCTAAGAGACACCTTGATCATCCGTTGAGAATCCAACTCAGCTGAAATAGTTAGTGCTGTCTGCACTTGGTGGTGGCTATGGATCCTAGGTGCACTTCTCAGTTGTTACCATCGTTTGTACGCCTAAAACAACTCTGTCGTGACTGTAAAAGAATCACTTTAATTTGTTGTCGCAGCTGCTGCTCCCAGTTTAGGTCTGGTCAAGCAGATCGAACAGTCGGACGTGCTCAACTCACGGCAAAATTCACCGACGGCCTTGTCAGCGCAGACAATTAGTGCACGCGCGCACGTCAGCAACGTCCCGTTGTCCACGCACAGCCCGGGTGTTAGCCTAGCCGGCAGGTCCTAACCTAATTCTCAGGCACATGTAGACACAGGTGCCGGTGGGTTTAGTTGTGAAGTCTGACAGGTCGATCAGCTGGACCTTACCTGACTAGACCTAACCTGGCAGGAGCACCAGCAGCTGGAGCAAAGGATAGTGATCTTGCTGCAGTCGCGATCGCGTCGTTTAGGCGTGCAAACACCGATATCAGTTGAGATGTGCAACTGGAATCTAGCCACTACCAGAGGAGATTACCAACTACTTTAGTTGAGCAGGAGAAGAGAAGACACAACTTGCCTGGTAGCGTACATCGGATAGCAAAATTCGTTATTTTGAAAACACAACGCTGCAAGCGGACCGATTTATCGATATTTGGTGAAATGTCAGAGGACTAATTGTGCAATCAGCAAAAAAACACTTATATTGATAGAACATGTTGGGTATCATGTCAGCTCCCAAAAGCTACGTCGTCGATCCACTTCAAGATTAGTTCGCCAGTCTGCTATTGCACCTAATAGAAAAAGGACGGAGAATGTAATCTTCTAACAATGCATGCTGCATTTTGCAGCTCTTGATCTCTAGTTAAGTTGAAATCGCAACTCTTGCCGAGGAAACATTTGTATTAATATATTATCAGTATTCCTCACTAGAATGAAACAAATTAGATAGATTTTAGGGTTTGCGGCCGCTCTCACCTTTCAAGGGAAACCGTTACAATCGCGATATTTTGTGAAACGCTCTGGAACACTGTTTGCTTAAAGTTAGTCACAAAATGCAGTGCTTCAGAAACATCATTGTTTAAAATGAATATATTTTGAATGCGCAGCTATCCGAACAGCAACTGACCGACATATGCCATCCCACGCAAGTCATCATCTGATGCGCCACTTCCTTCCACGGAGAGCATTTTTATTGATTTTTGACTAAGAATTGCTGAATTCATGTCAGATTGGCAACTGTTTGAAAATTCGATCTTTTGCTCCATTATGGGCTTTCTAGCGAAATCGATAGAGATGACTGGGATTACTGCGAGTCCCACTGAACAATTCACGTTCCGCCACTGTTTAGCCAATCACAACATTGCAATGGCCGATTGAACGACGACATTAGAATTGTTAGCCTGGGTTACGTCATCCTGTATAAAAGTAATTGTCGGTGCCTACTGTGCATTTGAGTTTTGATGGAATCCCTAGGCTTGGATATGCGTTTGGGGCACCTACGCTCTCGTTGAGCCCCCGTCATACCATAAAAATAAATGTTCATTCGGACCATTGTCGGAAGCAGCCCATTCAGAAGTGTTTTTTATATTCATGCATGCATATATTTCATCGGGCTAGGTAGGAGATAAACAATTCGCAAGCCGAACTTATACAATTACTTCAGGTATAAAGCATGAAGTCAGCGGCGTCTTCCGCCTCGTGAGCAGAAGCGTATGTATGTGTATGCATGTAATCAAGTCAGCATATATGAAAAAATGAAAACCGGTCATACTCCTTATGTAGTGTTTTTGTAGTGTCTGGCCTTTGTGGGCCACCCGGAAGAGGTTTGTTCAAAAGCTGTCATGCTAAATTAGTGAAAATATCTTGGAATAGTGCTACAGGCCGATTAGATTTCAAACCATAAAAGGCATTTCAGCAGTTAAACTAACATTTTATGTATTAGCACACAAACATTGTAAGTCAAGCGAGTGCAAAATATCGGGAGATATTTTTGCGTGACAATCGATATTAAATGGCAACCTAAATAATCCTTCCTAATCGGGAACGCATTTCACGTGGTCGATCGTTTAGCGCACGTTCTGCATTACGTATGGTTTTCGCTTGGTCTGCATAGAGCGCCATTTAAAATGGACGTAGGTGTAGGCATAATAAATTTTAATTTTTAAATCTGGGTTTTCTTGAATGCCTTACGTTTTTTCAATATGCAATTAACTTATATGTGAAAATTTGTGCAACACGTTGCACATAGTGGACACCCGTTGCTAGTCGAAACTAACTATTTCAGTAGGCATATGAGGAAGCCAACAATAATTTATACACGTGTTTCCCTAGCAGTGCAGAACGGCCAGAAATACTGTGCGCCAAATTAACATTTTTTGCAAAATATGACATCTCGACCGCCAGCTTTACAGCACTGCATATTTTACTAAAGATACACTAAAATATAATCTTTTATTAGAAGGCGCATGCCGCCCACCGCATATGAGGCGCTACGGCAACGGTTGCGAAACTATTTCCGTCTTCTTACACAACAAAGTTTATCAAGATTGGTGCAGAGGAAGGTCGCCGCTGCCGTTCTTGGCTTAAACCCTTCCGCGTAATGACGAATGTATGAAAAAACCCATTTAAGAGAGATGATGAAAGTTCATTGAGCAAATGTCTTTGGAAATCGCTTTCTGATTCGACAAATGTAAGCTTGCTTTGTCAGTTTTGATCTATTTCATACTGAACTGCGCGATTGGTCCAGATTTTGCGGTCAAGTTAAATTAACTGGCAAAATGTCCTCTTTTACAGCGCACACCAATATGCCCATCTTCTATACCTGGTCCTGGCCCAACCCCGAGAAGTGGCCCAATATCCTCATTTGCACTACAGTCTGATGTTAAAAATTATGAATAAACGCATGAGGTCAGAATAAACCCGAAGCATTTCTGTATCAGTTCACACGTATTCTCTATACTCCCATCCCTCGTCGACAGGACTGCAACACTAAAAATAAAAAGGAAATAAAATAAGGGATTTAATGGGTTACCATTTTCCCTTCAAAACTCATTCTGCCCCAAGGGCATCCATACGATCGTTTAAAAATGAATTGCTTGGAAGGGTGAGCCCTTTAGATGAGATAGTAGCCTTGTGGTCTTTCAATGTCTTTGACTGAATCATTCCGTCAGATGGCATATGCGGGAACGTTTTACTTGCCATAGCAATAACATTGTTTATACGGGAAGAGTCACAAGCGACGAATTATGCATAACCGAAACGAATGGGTTATTCCCGATTATAGTCTAAAGTCCCAATGTCAGGAAGCTCATATCGTAAAGCGACAAAGGGAAAGATTAAAATCAAAGGGCCATTAACCCTCCCAGATTTCTTAAAATCTCGCGCACTGTCTCGGGAAGGCAACAACGGGCGTCTGCATGAAGTGAGCATTTAACATGTGCTAAAGGTATCTGACATGTCAATTTGATGACATTCAATGAGTCTTAAAATTAGCTATTTAATATGCCGAAAACAAGCTATTACGATGATGGGGTAATTTTGTTTCGTAATCACCAAACACTAAGGCAAAGCGATAGTTTTACAAACACGGGTCAGATGTCAGCACTAGGTCTGGAAAGATTGCCCTCTCGATACCGGCTTTTGTTGCGTACCTCGAGTAACCAGTCGTTGTCGGGGTAGTTCGGAGCTATTTAAATCTTCGACTTATGTTTGGCACTCGGTCTGTTTTTGGCAAAAAAAATTAGTTTTTGGGTGATCGAATCAATCTAGAGTGTGCACATTTCCCAAACCTAAACGCCGTGCAAGTTGGAGCAGAGGCACCTATTGTGAACTGCTCAGCACGGATTTCGTCGTGTTCACTCTTGTCTTACAAACAGTCTTTACTCACAGGTAAAATGGACAAGAGTCATAGAACATGGCCGTCCAGAGGATAACATCTTCTTTGACTTTATGAAAGCGTCTGATGGCGTTTCTCAGAGACGGCTCCTACAGACGATTTGGGTGTGGAATGCTGCCTTCCGAGCGCTGCAAAAGAGTCGTCCAAATGACAACCAGCATCAGGCATTGGATTAGGCGTGCCTTCACAATTTTGCCTCTCACGGATAGTCGGCCCGTTCGTTAGACCGCATTTGGAATACAGAATGCCATTATGGACATCCTGAATGAAGAAAGACAGTGATGCCATAGAGCAGGTACAACGTCGGGCCACAAAAGTGGTGGACGGTTTCAGTACTCTGTCATATCCAAAATGGCTGATCCAGCTAAACTCGTTTCTCCTATCCTATAGACGAATAAGGCGTGACCTGGCATAGACATTCCGGATTGTCAACGGGCATAAATGTTCGCTCAAGTCTGACGATATCTTCGAATTCACGACCATGAGTCACCTGCGCGATAATCCGCACAAAGTCAAGCGGGAGCGTATACGCCTCGACCATCGGAAGTTTTCTTTTAGCCAGCGTGTTGTTCGACCGTGGAACTCACTCACAAAGGAAATACTGACTTTTTTTACAATGGCTTATCCAAAGGGCAGCTGTATCTTTTGATCTTTGAGAAACAAAGTCTCTCACTGCATGATTGTCTGAGCCCAGCCATAAATTGCATTTCCTGATTTCACCCCTATATAAAGTATCCATGAAGTTTCATGAATTTTTTCCCACGCAAACTACACAAGTGACTGCATTTTATGCTGATTGTATATAATTGCACTTAAAATTACATATGTACATTGAAAAGACCGTCTGCTGCACCCATCGTAGTCCAGCATTGTAAAAACAGTTTCCGTAAATAACATGTTACTACCAAAATGTTAGTAGGCTGCGCATTTACTATTTATATCGTATGTATAGGTTTCAATAGGCTTATCAAGGGCATTGCATACTACCCTAAAAAAATATGCTACTAGTTAAGTTGAGCAGCAGACATTCCAATATGCGGTCTTGAAGAGGCCAGACGGTTAGTTTGCTTTATTTTGTTAAAGGAATGACCTATACGTCAGTAACTATGTCACATAGACCACCCTGTATTCACGCCACACTAACACAGACGGCCAAGCGCCAATCACTGGCTGTCCTAAAAGTAGAATAATGCTTCCTTTGCGTTAGCCTGCATCCTCGCCATATAATGTCGTGCTCACGACCTCTAAAGCAGTTTTCGAATTGCGCAGACAAATGCTTTCTTTGGGAACTATCACACTTTTTACGATAGTAACTTACACGTATCTACTCAGAGCCTGCAAACACAACGATGACAAATGTAAGTTGTTATTGTAATTAAAATTAATGGTGTAGTAAGGTCGAGACATTTTATTTAAATCCCGGGTAGTATGTATGAATTTTGGAATATACTGTGGGAATGAACTGAGTTGCTTAGACTTTTTGCAAAATATAGCCTTATTCATGTACAAATTTTTTTTATAAAAGTGCAGAACTCCTGTTACCGAAGCATAATTTTCTGTGATATTAGGAAGGTTAGTAAGCTTATTTTATCTGTTGACATAGTCAACAGTGCAGAGTCATGCGCGATATTTCAGGACAACGAAAACGCCCATTCGTGGATCACTGTGATTAACCATTTAATGGTACACGCTTGCTCCTCGGTGTGTGAAGAGAGAGAGAGAGGAATTCGCTTTACTGTAAAATCGCATGTTCAAATTTTTCGGCGAAAAAATTGGCTCCGTTCACAATGGGCAGTAAATAAGTTAAGAGATTATTCAAGAGTCAAAGAAACGATTATTGTAGGGATAGTTCAAGTCTTAGCTTCATTATTTCCATCTCTTCGCACGTAAGATAGCGGGCTAGGAATGGCAATAGAGAACCTCGATAAGCCGTTGTGCGACAGGATATAAGTCGGAAGCTGCAACGCATCAGTTGGGAGGACTTCGTAGACATACGATCAGAATGTAAGAGATGGGCAACGTTATCTAGAATTCGACCAGCAAAAGGCTTGACAGTATTGAAGTATCGTTGTAAGATAGTGTCAACTAAAAAAAGATAAGACACACCAGCAGCAGAAGAGAGCACGCGGAGGACACGTTTTAAAATTAAAAGATTCTTTTTTAGCAAAGCAGGAAAAATGATAGGAGAGCAGTATAGGATCAGAGGAAGAATGCATGCATCAATGAATCGTCAGACTAAGGGTTGACGTGCGTGGTAGGAACGTAAACGACGTATGTAATAAAGATGTTTACGAACTTTACTAAATACGGACTCAATATGGAGGGAAAATGAAAGATTGAGGACAAAGTTAGCCGAGGTTTCTGAAAGAGGATACTTCGCTAGGAAGATTGTCAAAGGAATCACGATTAGGAGACGACCGCATTCGAAGAATACACTGGACGGATTTTTGGTTGTTAATTAGCAGACCATTTTCCTCCGACCACGCCTGGACATGGTTTAGGCCATCCTTTAGAGACCGGAGGTGTGCCTGCCTTTTGAGAGGGTGTCCAACAACCACATCGTCAGTATACGTGACCAGAAGACAATTATAAGGGGACCTTAAATCATTAACGTGGAGGGAGAAAAGGTGAGGGGATAGAATGAAACCTTGAAAAACAGCACAGTCATTGTGAAGGGTCGAAGCTTTCCGCTTGCCAGATTGGACAAATTGAGTGCGGAAGGTAAAATAATCGCTCAGCCAAGAGACGTCTCAGCCTGGAGAGCCGCATGCAGAGGTTTTAGTAAGGAGAAGAGGGCGCGGGACGGTATTGAAGGCGGAGGAGTAATTAAGAAATTGGCAGTTTAGCTGTTGGAACGTACTTTATTATCATATTTCATTTCTTGTTGACGCCTTCAGGACAGGTTTTTTATTAAGCTACACGCTGCCTTGCATTTCAGCAGGGGATCAGTGACGTGCTACTAACAAAAAGACAACGTGTGTTAACTTTGTAGACCTAACACCGTGTCTAAGTACCGGAGGAAATTTGCGCCTTGCTGACATCCTTCAGTATCGACTCCGCCGGAAGCCTGTGTTTAGTGCGCACAAACCACACGCTGATGGTATCCAGACAAACTTACACATACGCGTTCTATCTGAACCAATAATACATTCTTGCTATGTTGTATACCAAGCGGTCGATGCACACGTCTTCAGATTGGCGTGCAATGCCACATTTCCTCGCATGAATATCCATCTGCTTCACGGAGTAAACACTGTTACTTGATATTTTTATTGCTGCCTTACATTCAAAAACATCTTCTTACACTTTGCGCACAGAGAGCATGACTACAAGGATTAAAATAGTTAATGAATAAACTCTAGCAGGACACTTGTGTAGGGTATTTTGATAAAAAACCTAATATAATCAATAAAGATAGCTGAACTCGATTAGAAATGTATATTGCTAGAGTGGCAGTTAAAAAAGCAGATAGCATTTCTATGTTAGATGTGGTTTTCAGTAATTGCATCTATAATTATGGAACAAGTTGGTGAATAGGGATAAAAACTTTGGCTGTTCACTAAACTCAGCGTCCGTCACTTAAAAAAAGCAGCATAAAACGCCGCCATATGCTTATCTGTTTTTCGGTTTACACCCGACATATTCATATCAATTCCTCTCAAATTATTAAAGGGAGACTAACTGAAAAGGAGTCTGCATCCGCCGAGTATTAATCAAAATAAGTTGGAGTATGAGCAAGCTGTAATTTTTTCTTGATAACATTGTAGGTGACAGTGAATCCTATCATAGCACTGATAACTCAGTCTGCAAATATGGACCAATTCACCTTTAACGTGGAAAATGCGTACGCGATTGCGGACTTCCTGCTTGTTTCCAGTGCACTGGCTGAACACAGCGTATTGCATTTTACCGGATTCATTTTCAATGGCCTTCGGCGTAATGTCTACAGAAAGGGTCGGAAGAGACTATCACCATGGAAGCAAGAGGCACTGCGTTTCCTGGATCTTCTTGTGTCTGAAGCGTCCGCCATCTCATTAGCCACCTCATGTTCCACATGACTAATATCCTCCATACGAATCAGAGCGATTAATACGCCGTATAAGTTGTATTCCGCCTTGTATCATTTGTCTCATTGGGCAAAATCATTTTCATAAACGACACTATACGCATTTCGTCGCATACGCTCCATTTTTTAAAATGTTTTTGATCATTAATAGAATGGGAAATTCACAGATATAATTGTTGTTTCAAAAAACTTTTCAACCAGAGATTTTAATTATATATGTGTGGCTTCTTGGCCTAAGGTAATAGTAGATATGCACTGCGTCTGCCCCTGTACCCAGTTTCATGGCACATTCACGAAGACCGGAGGCGGGAAGGGGCGCAAATTTCTGGCACAGTGTACCACCGCATACACTGGCCGCGATAAGCATTTGCTTGGGGCTTCACGCACTTCACAAAAACAGCAGAACTACTTTTAGCGGCAGCCATTGCAGCTTCACACTTCGTCCACCAGTCGGCCACTACACACACACACAGACGACAGTTTGCCCGTCGACTTCGACGATGTCCACCGTGTGCCTCAAAGCAGAAGTGGAAGCAGGGACGGTGACTTGCGCAAGATTTAATGGTTCCACTAGACTTTCGCTGCATCTACTTACACTCTCCCCTCCTCCCCCGCATAAGCCTGGTGTCAAGACAGAGTCAAGAAGACCGGAAACGAGGGAGGCCGCAAGTAGATGGCTCGGTCGGATCCTCACCTTGGCGTTCCACTCCGCACCGCCTGCTCCACACAACTAATGACCAGAATTTTTAGCACAAAACAAATGAGTGATGACAGGGGTCCTAGTTATGCGGTGATTGTCGACAACAGGATCTGCCAGCGCACCGGGCAAATGTTGGCATTTGTTATTGCGCACAGATAACGCGTGCCAGAATCCTATGTGGCCCCTGTGTTGGTCCAGCGCATCTAACAGGTGGCCCGTTTTGGTAGTGCACATAAACACATAGACTAGGCCGATTGTAAAATCAGAGTTATTTCGTCATAAGCGGTATCGAAACCACGGAACTCATGTGCATGGTTATAGGTCCGAAAGCGTCAGTTTGTTTATAGCGCGGAACAAGCGCCGAGTTATGGAACTTCATCTCTACTCCTAAACTCCGACCCCAGCTACTATCGGGACAGTCGGTTGGCTGGTGCCGGAAGGGGCGGAGATCGCGAATCCCTTTTAAACCTATATCCTTCTAGACATTTCATTGTTTCTCGCAATTACGTATAAGAAATTAATAAAATACATTTTTACCCAAGTCGACCAGGTCAATCATTACGTTAAGTTAAGAATGGGACATTTTAGCTTAATGAATTATAAATAAACGTTTTAAGCCAGGTGTTTCTTTTTTCAAACGGGCGACTTGCTTGTAAATTTGGTGAAGCGTTATCAACTATTTTTGGAACCGAGAAACAGGCTCAGCGATGGGGAGGACGATTTAGTCACATGTAAATGTCAGGCAAGGCGGCATTCTTCAGTATCTCTTTGGACAAGACCGGTTCCAATTACCGCGTAGCCGACATATTATGTGAAGGCGTTAACCAAAATGTAACCACATCTCTCATCAGCCGGAAATCAAAACTTATGCTCATTAGCGTACACAGTTTGCAATCAAATCTCGACAACCTGAAGATACGGCTTTGTAATCTATCCCCTGATGTTATTTCTTTAGCAGAAACGTGGTTGACTCTAAATGTGGACGACACTTTGCTAGCATTGCCATACTTCTCGCCGTTGATAAGGGACAGTGTGTGACTTCAGGAGGAAAGCGTTCTCATGTAAGTGAAACATGCATTAGATGTACCGTACAAAACCGATAAATATTTCTGTCCTTCCGAGGCAGTCTGGCTTGCTATTAAAGAACCGTGCAAACGCCACATGCAGGGTCGCTTTGTTAAGGTCTTCAATTCACAGCATCATGTCGCGTTCTGTCGCTTCGTATGCATGGATGAGCAAGTTTGGCATAGCCAACGTAAATAAATGGCCAGCCACTTTACAATGTCCAAAGGTCGCTGTGGCTGGCGAGTCTTAAATAAAAAAATATTATTATTATTTCATTCAACTTCATTGCGAGCCAAATAAAATTGACGGGGAGATTTGTCGGGTGAAACTGCTTTTACACAGTCGTGATTTATAGATGTTTTTGACAGATTTTGAATAATTCCTATTGAACCAACCTCGGTGGGATTAAAACCCGCGACAGTAAGGTAAGTGCTTGAGTACAACCAACAATATAACCTCCTGACCTACGAATCGCCGCCGGACAACGCGAGTTTAATTACATTTGCGTCAAGTTACCCGCACAACCTACTGCAACGTCTGAAATCCACCAAATCCGATACTGTAAATTGACTACCGAAGCAGAATTTTTTATGTAAATCACTTAGAATCCTCCAGATGGCAACCAGGCCCGCGTAATTCATAGACGTTTCGGTAAATTTTGGACAGTGCATATTGACCCAACTGTGGAAAACTGCGGAAGGCTTTAGTGCAGCCAACGCTCCGACCACCTGAGATACGGAACTCGGCGTTCGTCGCCAGTATAGTCGCTTTTGGGTGGGTAGACTAACGCGATTGTGATAAAACTCGTGCCGTCCGGCAGAACGTCGTAGCTCAACTGGTTATACCGTTGTTTATACAAACCTTTAGCTTACAGTCGTGGGCTTAAATCCCACAGAGGCGCCCAGTTTTTCAGAGTTGGATCAATATGATTTGTAGTTAAGTCGAAGGCGGATCGATACTGACGCGTAAGAGCTACATTTACCGCAACATTCATCTGAGGCCGCTTGCCAAATGTGTGTGTTTTGTGTCTATCAATGCAGGTGAATTTTAACACGTCAGTCGGGTCAGCACATCTTGTAGGTCAATATGTCTGGCTTGGCTAGATGTCTGCAGGTACACGCAAGGCTAAAGTTTACCCGATCATGTTTAAAGCTGATGCAGGCGTCTGCACGATTATATTCCATCTACCGTCAACTAAATCGCCATAGGCGCGCGTTTCAAATATTTGGCGTGTGGTGGCTTATTGCGTCCTCTTGCTGAATTTCTCTACAGCAATTTGCAACGGAACACACCTACAATCACGCAGACTGATGAGATTATCAAGACATTTCACAGTACAGGCAAAGTTTGGGCATGTTTGCAGTTCTGCCAGTTTATTTTTAAAAAAGCCGTAGACAACATTCCATCAAGCTACGAGAGCGCGAAGGCGCCAATTTTAGAAAAAGTGCGGATGGAATATATCACGATGACCTGGCTTTTGTTCCTTGATTGGGGTCGCATACTGCGTCCTTGCCTAGCAGGGGAAGATTTACGTTAAAAAACATTTCAGAATGATCAGATCATCGGCAAATTAGCGTTTTCTTACAATCAACACTTGGAGACACCTTATAACTGCATTCTATATCCGCTGCGCAAAATTATTATTTAAGCTAACGCTTACGGCATGAAGTAAGTTTTAAGTTGTCAGACAGCCTTCGACAATCGCGAAGGGCTTCTTCCGTAGCATGCGGGATGTTATTCCAGGTTGACCATGAATAATCGTTTGGCGTCCAATAGCATATAGAGAGTAAACGTTCTAACAAAGCCAACGGAGTCTGTGATGGCAACTTCGGGCTAGAACTCCGTAGGTCCTACAGTAGAGGTCATGTACTGCGAATTAAAATGCGCTTTTATCAGTCGCCTCCAATTTGTGATTGGACCCTCTTACCTCTTTTATTCTGCAACTGACCTAACCGCGATGAGAGGGTGTACACAACACCTTCGGTTGCGAGAAGAAGAAGAAGAAGACACGATCGCCGGGACAAGAGATTTATTAGCCTGACGTTTCGGATTTCTGCTCGAATCCATCATCAGAGACAAAAGCAGATAAGGGTGGTTCATGCGCATGCAGCTGCAGTTTTTATAGGATGCAGTAGCCATGCTACCGCATACCTATGAATATTCACGGCTCTCTCCCCGTCATCAGGGATTGTTGCACGTGGCGTGTTGGACGATATTCGTGTCGTTATTGCTGCAATTTCATCACGTGCGTTAGATGTCGGTGTGATGATTGCTTGACCATCTGAAACGCTAACGCGGATGTCGGGAAGAGTGTTTACCTGTGCGCTACTCGCGTGACCAATTACCCCGACTGGACGAAATCTTAGCACGGTGTATTGAATGGGAAGATCATTGCACTTGTTAATAGACTGAGGGCCAGTAAAACATGACCCAAGCAGCTCCCGGCTTACGCGGTTGTCACCTATTGCGAGAATTTCGGCCTCGTCAAATTTGAATGTGTGGCTGGATCTCGTCGAATGAGCCGAAACTTAGGAGCTGGCGTCATTTCCCCGCACCGTTGCAGCGTGTTCGGTCATTCGCGTTTGTTGTCGTCCTCCGGTTTCCCCCCGAGTTACACCTTCGGTTGCAACAAGTTCGCATCCGTTTACTCTGGCTTGTTTCAAGCTCTGCTTGTGCTTTCTTCCCCTCCTGATCCACTGGGTGCTCCAGTTAGGAATTTTTATCAAAATGTAACTACAAACGGGTCGTTCGGAGAGGCGACCTACTATCTCAAGGCGCCACTCACACACTGAAGGAAGGTCATGAGTTCGAATTTGCCAACACGCGGATTTTGGCGAAAGCCGGATAGAAGACTGGCCGAAAGCTGTTGGAGGCGTAGGTGTCGGACACCAAATCTATCAATAGACACATTGATTTGCCTGCGTGCTATCAAGCTCTCCGCCCACGCAGCCAGGTGGAACAGCTCACATCGCCGCGAAGTACAAACGCCGCCACCTCGCCGGGGGCCCAGGCAGCACAAACCATACCTAGACGTCGACCTATTGCCCTTCCCACTTCACAACACAGCTATATAAATGTTCACATTCTTCTGCATTCTAGCAGTCTCTGATGAATAACTCCTGCTCGCGTTCGGAAGCTAAGACCAGTAAATCTACCTTCCCAGTGATCGAGACTTTGTCTTCTTTTAAACTGGACCCTCGGATGTGCATATTCCATGTGGTATTCATCAGACAGGCCTGCAGAATGAAACATGGCTGTTTTGGATCAAATAGCTACCCATAGTGAGCCTCGCCCGATCTGGACTTTCATAACAGAGAACTAAATCCTCTGTCCTCTGGCCACTGAAAGTTGGGTTCTGAAATTTGTTTCTGACTCTTTGGAAAACATCAGATCGCATACGTACATGTTTTGCATCAAAGAACTCGAACGCTTAACATGGGATATATTAATGTCATCAATTTAAAGTAATTTGGGTAACGTTAGTCGCTTTTTTTACGTTCTGGTATTTCGCATACTGATGGCATGGGCAAGCCACAGCCAACTTTGAAGGCAATCGCTCTTTTTACCCCTGCAAATAGTGCCTCCCAGGGCCATTGGTACAGATAATTAATAGTCTAACTAGGAAGATCCGGGATATCTACGATATTGCATTGCATGATTGGCCGCTAATATTTTGGACTCGATAAAATGTACCAGACTGTATTAAAACAACCTTTCTAGTAAAGAAAGTAGCAAAGAAACATTTGCTCGTTTTCGTTTGCAAAATTTTGAATAGTTCCTCATTTGTTTGCAATGCGAACGTGTTCAGGGCATTAGCGAAATCTGGAAACGCGTCCAAGCATACATTTAGTCTTTAATTTTATAGTATAACTTTGAACTAAACGCTCAATAACCACTTATTCCACATTGCGTTTAATAATCTACGTTGGGTATGAATGTTTGGTGGCAGCTTATAAGCCAAAATTCCGATTGAAATATTCTTTTTATTTGTAAAACTGTTTTTCTTCTACTTTCGAATGCGCAGTTTATCAAGAAGCATTGTTGGGTTCAAGCCAACTAGAAACTTCTGAAGTGCAATCTTCGAATTACACCAACTCCTTCTATTACGGCGTAAGATAAACCATTTAAATTGCAGTCGGAAGATTTCCACAAGCCTACTTATTCTATTGAATGAGGACGTAGATGGAAGTCACACGTCTTAGAATATTGTGCTCATCTCTGAACTATGTCAGCATAAAAAGAAATACAGTAAGTGATTGTGCAGACTATTTTAGAGTACTCGTATTTCAGGTTGCAAGACAAGCAAGTGGAAAAACTTAAAAATTATACGATAATTTACAATACCTTTCCCAGATGTGGACATATTTATATAGATTAGATTTAGTATGCATCCCGGGTTGACATTGTGAAAAATGGAATAGGTTATTCCGAAAAAAAAAGTTTAATTTTTGAATTTTCGCATTTCCGAAGAGTCTCCTCCAGTTTTAATATATATAATAATAATGAGGCACTCGCCGATTCTTCTTACGAAAGTCACTTTTTCCATTGTTTCTTACGAGTTCTCTTTCGGGCCTTACCAGCAGCCGCACATCTTACATCATGCCCGCTGTCCGGCTCCTAGTTGGGCTCGAGGGTCACGCTGTAAGGCACAGCGGATCAATTTAGTTCCATAAGAAGTATCGGTGAGCGTCCCTCTGCCATTGTATATTTCCCATCGAAACCAACAGGACAACGGTCCTGCGGCCCAGTGGTTAGAGGTGTTGGACTTCAACTAACAGATCACAAGTTCGATTCCCATTTGCACCACAATTCGGGATTGGCTATGACTGGCTGACGACGGCTAATAAGACAAAAATAACCGTTCCAGTCTTCCTTGTTTTTGTTGTTATAACATCCTGCATTTATATAAGGAAGATAGACACGAAAATGGTGCAGTATTTAAATGATGCGGGTGCCATGCAACCTACCAAAATTAGACATTGGCCGTATTTGATGCGACGTTTGCTTGCTCGCCCGCATAATTTTCCTTGGCAGCAGTGTTGTTTCGCACCCTAGCAAAGCATTTAGCGCTAAACATGGCAGAAAGAGGATATTGCATTTGTTAATGTGCTGTTTGTCTGCTTTTTGTTGTAGATTGCTCTCAAGAGATGCAGTAAACTTGCTAACTCGTGAATTGTTAACCGAGATTTAGAAATGCATTTATTTACAGGGAAATGATTGCTGAAGTATGGTTGCACTAGTGACCACCGGCTATCCAGCAAAGTGCTGTATAAAATTAATGTAAACTTTTTCTCTTCTAGGACTTTCGCAGGAGCCTTATCTAATGCGCTAATAACATGCACGTGCTGTATATGTACTAACTGATGAAATGATAAAAAAAATTTTCTATTCGATTTCACCTCGAAATACTTAACTAGGTATGTAGTAGTAATCAACATGTAGCATAATCTCAAGATAAACCAGATACCACAGGACGCAAGCCTTTAAACTGACTCTTTCCGGCTGCATGCAGAATAAAACTTTCTCAAAAATTGGCTACTTAAAATGATTTTCAATTTCCTTATAAATTCAAGTAAAGATTATAAAGAATACATATGCATATTCATTCGTCTGCTCATTTGATAACAAATGGTGTCTCTTTCAAATTTTATACTGAATGAATAGTGAAATCCGTTTTTAAAATGTTTTTTAACTACTGAATAAGCTCGAGTCCTTTCATTTGTGGTTTCCACACTATAAACTGCACATATTATGTGTACGGAAAATCAGACAATTAAACAGTATATTAAGAGGACACCATTCGAGTTTCATAAACATTAGGAGTGGGTTCGAAAAAAATATAAGTTCTTTAGGTAACTATGGTGAAGGCGAAGGCTGGATGTTATATGAACGGTCAATTCACGGTCTTATAAATCTAATCGCTAGAAAATGTGTTAAAATCTAATTCTGTCCTTCGCTCAGATGCAGAGGACGTAATGTTCTGCCAAATAAGCGACAGAATAAATATGTTTATGCATGTTTTTATGAAATATGCTGAGATTTAAAAGCATATCGATAATCAATGAGAAAAATATATCATAGTTAAGTAGACATGTCTTTCAGAAACTTGTTTTGCCCGAAGCCAAGGAGCAAAGCGCCACAAGCAGTGCCCCTAGGTTAAGCCTTTGAACAAGATATCGCTTTTGGCAGGTTCATTTCAGTGAGTTACTTTTAAATACTTTAAGCAGTCTTTTTACAACCTGTTTGGGGAACTCATTTGTAGAAAACTGCAGATGTTGTAACTTGTGTTCTCTGAATTTACAAAGTCGTCTGTAAACGTCAGTTATATTTGTTCCAAGCATACACTGGTTATAATGAAGAGCAGTTTTCTTGTCTAGATTCGAGAAAATCGCTGTTTTAACCCGCAGTGACTTTGGTAGTATCTCAGTGAAATGACAGCTGTGCGGGAAAGTGAACTTTTCGCCGGTGTTAGAGCATGATCCTATGCTCAGAGGCATACGTTTGTCAGAAAAACCGGGCATCCACGGAATTTAAAAAGCAAGCACTTTGTTGACAAATTGCCCTTTGTCAGACGTCATGAATCATTTGCAAAAAATAATCCAATACCTACGTATGCCAAAGAAACGAATAGTGTACTCGTATTTTGGCCAAACAATGTAATTCCAGAGACACGGCGTATGTAGATTCTGAGTTACAATTGCACTTTGTAATTTAAGATCGGATGTGGTTTGGAAGTCCCACCTGATGTAAATAAGCCGCAGTTACCTGTACTACGAAACCGGTGATAAAGAGAGTTTTTACAGGTGGAGCCGGGGGATGCACAGGCGAAGAGGCCAAATAGTTGTATGCAAACGAAGAGCTATTGGCAGTGCGTGGTTGTACTTTAGTTTCTTTAGAAATATTTGCCCTAACCCCTAACCCGTAATCGAGCTTCGTCTACGAACCAATGCGGGCAAACAAAATACGGACAAGAGCTTATGTGATGAACAGCGTGGGTTCCATCTTCAGAACGTCTGCAATAAGATCTCTGCAGCGCATAGAATAATGATATGCAAACAAGGGTCAAATTCGTATTACTGGACGCGCTTACGCAACTTGCTCTCTTAAACTCTTCTAACGATAAAAATTCTTCTCTACTCACGTGTCTATTCTGGCCTTAAAACACCGAACTGAAGACAAGCGGAAAGCGCACTAGTATGAGGTCAGTAGCGATCGACCCTGCTTCTGGCAAGGCAGCCACGGCGGGGTAAACAGTGTAGATTAGCATACCAGGATGAGGTCAGTTATGTGCGGTTGCTTTGAACACGGGCGCCTGTCAATTTCTTTAATAACGTACTAAACACATCTACTAAAATAGGTCTTAGGTAGAAACCGAACGAATGGGGTATGACTGGACGACGTAGGCCAGTAAGCCAGAAATGGCCATTTCAGTCTCCTCTGGGTGCCGCTGAGCGGCTGCTGGGTGGCATCTAGAGACAGTTCTGAGGCATAATGGACCGAGTGAGTCCAGCAGAAACGCCCTTGTGCCAAATACGCAAATGCCTAACGAAATTTTTGTTTGCCTGTGTGCGCCGTGAATATCCCCTCGCAGGAATATCTGAAATCACTCAAAATGTTCACATCAATTGAGACTAGTTTCCAAAGAGCACAGGTGCAGGACTGAGCAGAATTAATAAAGAACGAAGTTAGTACCTGCAAAAACCATTTATTTCGAACTTATAAAAAAGGCTAAATTACGGCGATCGGATTGGAATTTCTCGCAATCGACCAACATCCAAAAGGGTAACGAAATTTGAGTACAGCCCAAAGCGTTGAGAGGAAGTTGATTTCACCGTCTGTGAACGTTTGCTTGTTTTTTTCATTTTCTGTACATTTGGAGAAGAAAGCATCTGATTTAAAATACAGAGTTTGCTGATTTGTAAATGCAACCTTTTCCGTGAGTATGCCTTTTGCATGGACTAAGGTAAAATTGGCATGTATCCGTTTTGCCAAATGGCGTTCAGGGGATTTTTCGTTAGACCAATCACTGTCGGATGAAAATGGCTTGAGTGAACGGCTGGATGTCATTACTGAGGCATAAATTCCGGCCGAGCAATAGTAGACAGAAAAAGTTCTCATCGACCTGTTCTTATCCTCATAACAACGAAAATCATCTTCGAAAAAAAATGTTGTCAAACGACCAGATAATGCGGTGGCACATTCTGGGAGACGAACAGGTTCTTTGAATTGAAGACGGTTCGTAAGTAACTGTTCAAAACTTGTCGTTATTGTTTGTTCAGAAATGGTTTTGCAATGTGATCCAACTGGAAAGATATAACAAAATTCTCAATTTAAACAATACGCAAAATGCACAATGTACACAGTTTTCTAAATGTTTATTAACAGTTTTTATCAATGGCTAGTCAAATATAGTACAGAAAAATTTCCCTCAAAACATGTCAAATTATTGTAAAAAGCGCGTTATTACGTAGGCCGTGAACTATTATTAATTTTTACCCACGATCAGTAACTAAATTTTCAAAAACTTTTATAAGGCTGTTTTTCAAAAATTTGCTTGACGGTTGGACTTTGCTAGACAATGCCATAATGGTTTGGTCTACGTCAGGACATAGCGCGTTGGAAAGGTAAGCTTTTATTAAAAGCCCCCAAATTAAACATTTTTCAGAGGGTTTTAAGGCGACCCTTAATAAAAACGCAGGCCTACTGAAATTAAGACAATTCTTTTTCTTTATCTGTCGAATGCAGCAATTGACTAATCGTGACAATTCGGTTACATCAGTAGCAAACGCTACTAGATTATTTAAGTTAACAAAATAGTTTGACTTAAACCTATCTCCCGTCCAAACCCGAGCTACAACTTAATCATCTACTTGCTCGTATGTTATAATGCATTACTTCAATGGCCATATAAATGTACAGGTCTATAGGGAATTTAGCGAAATCAAACATATGCTCGCCAATTGCCTTTTAAAACTTATTAGCTTGTTTGTGCATAAATTGGTTTTCATAAATATCTTATCGGCAATTTAGTAACAGCTGATACGATTAAACTATTAAGCATTTTTAATATGCTAAAAAATATTATATGGAATAACCGGTAAGTCGGAGTTACAGACCATGGCGATACGACTGAATCTTTTAGCTGCTTTAAATAATAATATTGTTTTTCCTGTTTTTGTATAAGCAGCTAGTTTATTTGCATATGTTATTCATTCCTACGCAAGAAACCTCGGGTGGGACACTTTGAAGTTAAAGACGGATAAATTCCTCATAAGAAATTAAATCGTTTGTTAAAGTCCTCATTGGCATACGTTTTCCACAGAATATGGGTATTCGCTTGTTCAATTCATCGTACTGTATGCGCGTAGCACACTAATGCAAACTGACTCAGTTTAATTAGAATGCTCTTCGTTATCTGTCTTTAATAAAATATGCTTACGTGCGTTGCCTATTTTATGGCTCCATGACCTGCAACATATGGAAATATGTAGTGCGCATAGCATGCATAAAACTGCAGACATCGTCATAGTGATACTGCAGGTCATCACTTGTATCAAACTGTGGAAACCTGTTTTAAATCCCAAGTGTGCGAATGTTAAGTGAACAATAATTTATCGAGTTGTGCCCAATGAACTTTCTAGGCTATCTGGCAAGGCCTTCAATTGGACAAGGTACATGCGCGGGACATTACACCGCGGCATGTATTCTTTACAACTGCGTATGGTTAAAATATTATTCTTTTAAAATCTTTCGCTCATTGATAAGGTCCATATTGATGATTTATTGTTCTTACGCAAATCAGCAGACGTGCACAAAGCAAAGTTTACTTATACGCACGTACTTGACTGTGCCTTCTTAAATGTGCACAAGTTCAATAATCAGCATCAAAGGAATACTGGTGTCCCTGTTGAGCTCAAGTTTATGCCCGTTGAATGTAAAACTCATCTGCAAGCAATTACGAAAGGTTTGCCGTGTAAACTGCGCGTATTAGCGTCTGCTATGTAACTATCATTAACTGCTTATCAAATCTGTTTTATTACTTAGCCACATAAGACGTATTAATCGCTTAATATGAAATGCAACCTCGGACAGCTTGCACGCAAAGGGTATCATGGGATTTTGATTGTATATCATTTATTCGTAGCTTCAGTTATCGTCATTTAGAAGTCCACAAGCCAAATAACCTGAATAAAAATTCTTGATTTGATTAGCGCATGTCCCACGGCAACAAAACTTGCGGTTTGGTTCCTTATAAGTAACCTAATTATAAGACGAAATACGAATAAACCTTTGGGCCTTCCTACTATTTTAAAGACAGATTCCGGAGCTAGTAGAATTAAGTTTCCATAAGAGTGTTCATTTTCCGAAAGGCCATAAAGTCGGTTTAAAAAAGGTGGTCTAATGTTAAAGAGCATCTTCTATCTTCTCTGACATGGATCGACATTAATAACAAAGTCCCGGTCGGTCTGCATTAAATTAGACACTGTACCTCTACAATACAAAACCACATGAACCACTTCACCTTATTTGACAGATAAGTTTGCATTTCTAACAGGAAATTTATAAGAACAACTCACGTATACACTACATATTTCGTAAGGCCTGAGCCCACCTTTTATAAATCGTTTACTGAAGCTGTGCTAGAATTCAATAGTCGAAATGGATAAGCACTGTGAAGGCCTTGATGCGCTCATTTAAGTTCAGAAAATTAAGTCCTCGCATATAGGAGCGCATTAATAAGCAGCTTTGTAAGGTTGTTTGTTTTTAATTCAAAAACAATTAATCGCTAAAATTCTTTCATGTAAGTTCTTGTTTTTCGTTTATTAACCCCCTTCAAAGGAAAAGCGTGGTTTAGGCATAAGGTACCGTTTTTTTTAGTTTTTCTGACATGGATTAGCATTATTAGCACGGTCTTAATCTGTCTGCGTTTAATTCGATGCTGTTTTTGGTCCGATGCCAAGCATGCTAAAGGATCTAACAAGAGATCCTCGAAAGTTACTTATTGTCTGAGCGTCCAGCTTAAAGTGACCAGAGTAGAAATGTCCTTTCTCAACCGCGGGTTTGGGAGTCCAATGCGAATGACTGTACTTCTAGGATTAAAATATACAAACCGTCTCACCTTATTTTGCAGATCGGCCCGCATTTCTTAGAGGAAAATCTGCATGAGCAAATCTCATATTACTTACCTTTTGGATCAATTGTTTAAATGTTGGTAATAGGTACTCGTTTGAATTTACTAGACGAAGCAAAAACGGCTTTGAAGTGCTTGCTGCATTTAGGACAGAAAGTTACACCCCTGCATATTGGAACTGATTATGAAGTTGCGTTGTTAATTTGCATTTTAGATTCAAAGATGTAAATCATTGGCAAACGTTTGTGGCGGTCTCTGTTTTACGGTAATTAATAACATTCAAATCATTGGTAGCAAATTGCATCTGACTGTCCCCGTGTTCGTAGGATATGGTCTGTTAAAGTAACCTCCTTCTGGCTGCATAAAACTGCATGGAAAACATGCTTACAAAATATACATCCTTTTTCTCATTCGGTAGTAAGCGATATATCATTTTCATTTGTTATTCGAATGAATTTCTATATTCGGTTTACAAAAAGTTGCTAATTGTAAGATTTCTAATATCATGAAATGGCCGCTCGTAAAATGCCATGTCTCGACGTGTACCAATGTTACTTGTTAAGTTAACAATATGGGTCCAATCCACTGTTAAATTTTATGAAACAATATAATTTCCTTTTAATACCGTAGAGAAATGTATGGCTATCCGAACGCGGAAAATATGTGAAGACCGTAAATGCAAGTGAAACGGCAGGTTGGGCTCAAAATTATTCGGGATTAAGAAACGTTTTCAAAAACCAAATTGTACCCTTCCGTCGAATATGAAAGTGGATTATTACCTCATTGTCTACCGAGGAAGCAAGAGAAAGAACATAGTTATACATGCTATAAATGAAATATAATAAGATTTTTAAGGACATCTAAAAACAATGAGAAAAATGCGTGCCGATTAAGTAGTCATTTTTACAGTGTATGGTTTTTTGTATGCAGCCAAAATGGAGTTCATCCGAAGCCGACACCCTAGGGTAACCATATAATAATTGACTTATAATGCATGATGATAAGTTTGACAACCCCACTGTATTTATCTTTTCTAGACGAAATCGCATATCGGAATTTCGGTTAACGTTTCATGAGGTAGCCCAGTTCTTGTACTGACGTTAAGACTTGGACTTTACAGCTTGACCATGAATATTTCAAAGCATCAGCATCATGATGATAGTTTGACCATCGTGTCCGACAATGACCACTGTGTGCCTCACAGCAAGATGAAGCAGGCGATGTAGGCGTGAAGAAGTTTATGTTGAGCTTATACTTGCGTTTCGCCCACCTCACTGTCTCCTCCTCCCTATCTATGTACGATGTCAGGACAGATTTAAGAAGATTGCATGTCGCGAGGGTGCAGGTAGTTGGCGCCACCGGACCAGTACTAGCCATACCGTCACGCCCCCCCCCCTGGTCAACAACAAACTTACCTGGCCAGGATATTTCGCCAATATCAACAGCAATGCACAGTTCAACGGCGTCAATGGCCTTAAACTTGCACCGAGCACACGGTCTCATTGACTGTATTGTAGCTGATGTTAAATTAATGTATTAAAGGTCTAACGCAGACCGAACTTACTACTTTTTGCAATGCTATACCTGTCGAAAATACGAGTTCAAGAACTTAGTTCAGAAGAAGTGGTTGCCGGAACAAGAGTTTTAATCTCCCTACTTTTCACACTTTCGCTCCAACCCATCATCAAAGGTTGTATCAAGTCCGAGTAAGTCATACATAGGAAGTTGCTGTATTTGTGAGATGCAGTCTCTGTGATATTGTGTACGTAGAATAATATGCGTTTCCGCCCATATGTCGAGGATGGTGACCGTCTGCTGAACTTTGATCACCCGTGCTGGATGCTGTTCTCCTATCTCCGCAGCAGCAGTGCAAACAAATAATGTCAGCAAAAACGCTGTGGCTGATTTGGCGGTACCCGGCCACGCATTCAGTGTGGATGAGGTCACGATTCTCGCAAAATGTGATGGTCACGCATGCTGCTAATTCCTCGATCATGCTTCACAGTGTTTCGTCTATCAACATTTGCAGTGACATCTCCGCTCCATATTCCATGTTGAGACCTTCTTTGAGCAAAGTAGCTTGTCACTCGGAGACTGTGCAAGCCGGTAAGCAAGTGGCCGAGTCGTCATCGCTGCAACATCCTTTTAACTATTAGCGTCTTACATGCCGGCCATCAAGCGTTTAGTGCTATATGATGGCAGGCATCTTCGATAAGGGGAGGAGCATAGCAGTAGCATAACAACTAAAGTACGACAGGGGGGTTCTAAAGCCAGAACCATAGGAAGGAATGTTTTGTAACTGGCCAAGCCGCAAAGTTTCAAGACCTGTTAGTCAGCAATGTTTTTGACCATTTAAATTCCAGTGTACACCAGCAAAACTGTTAGTAAAAGATATTCGAAGAAATTTGTTTTCTTTCTCTCGGTCGCGCGCCAGGAGCTACATTAAAACCAACGGTTCTTCCAACCCAGGTCTAACGTATGTTTCACAAAATTTGGATCGCAATATCGCTGGTTTTTAGACTTCCTAAGAGAAGGCCGTCTGTGTAGCGTGCTTTCATGAACACCAGTCATAATTCTTTGGAATTTGATATGCCCACTTTCTTGGTACCCTCTGGTATATTTATCTATAGATAGTAAATGCATAGCTGTTGCTGATGCTCGCTTGTAAGAACCATACCTGAGCGTCTGGGAAAGGGAAATACGGCAGTTGCAGTGTCATCGGACAAAAGCCTAAATTTCCTGCTTTGAGATGTCTAGCACGATTTCGTGTTATACTGGTTTGTATCACTAGGTAACTATCACAAATTTAGAATGCATAAGAGGCCTACCACGCTGAACTAAACCAGGTATATCAGTGATAAAAGGGCAAGATATCCGAAAGGTCCAAGCATAGTGGACCGAATAACTCCTCCCCCACGCATTTTAAGTATGACATAATGCTTAACCCACGACTACAGAAACAGTACGTATTTTAGCCTGAGCTTCCAGTCGCGTAATAAAAGCCATCATAAGAGACGGTGAGTAGATATTGTAGCCAATCAAAGAAAAGAGAAAGAAGGGGGCGGTAGTGTCCCCAATAGGGTTTGGTCCACGTCCTATCTCGACGGCAGTAAAAATGTGCGTCTCTGAGTGAGTATTGGTTCACGCCTCTTGGCCGCGTGACCGCAGTGTGTGGCATCTGGGTAGTACGACCAGTCGTTATTGGTTAAAATACTGACCAATTGTTGTGAAAACCAGGTGGCGTGGAGTGGAGGTCCTAGGAGTGAGCTCTGCAGCGCCATTCACAACTACCTCACTACCTCTTGACACCGGGCTCATGTGGGGAAGAAGGAGATTGTACGGCGGATTCAGCGCAATTCCTCATTCACCATATACTAGTCCAGGCGCAAGTCACCGTGCCTACTTCACCTTGCTATGGAGCGCACTGTGGACATCGTCGGATGCGACAGTCGAACTGTCATATCGACGTGGTTTTTTAAGGATTCACAGGTACTCGCTAGATGTCTAGACAAGCTTTATTCGCTAATATTCTGCCGCTGCATGGCACAGTTGAAAGGGGTCTGGTTCTTCAGTGGATCCACCCAGCATTCCGGACTGCTTTCTACCCTAAGCTCGGTGTTAACATCTGAAAAAATAAGAAGCAAGAACCAGCGTGTCTAGTATGATATAGCATTCGCGCAGGCCTGGATGATGTCTTCCTGTACGAGATCGAAAGCTCAGGCCAATACGGGTACTGTCACAATGGTTGCGCTTTCGCCTCCTTTGCATGCAACGTCCCGTCCATGGAAGTTGTTAACGTGTTAAATAACCCGGTCACGCTTGTGCACATTAATTCAGACAGAAATTCACGCACGTGTAATAATGTACTAGCCGAATCAAACATAGTTAGACAAGTTTCCATTCGCTCTTAGCACCCACGAAGTACACTGCAGGGGATCCGCCCTATCACAGTGTTGCAAAATGGCCAGTGGAAAGACTTAAGCCATTGTAATTCAGAAGACGAAGATGTGATCACCGGAACAAAATATTTATTGGCGTGACGTTTCTGATTCTCTTTCGAATCCATCATCCTAGATATTTGAAAATAAAAGTAATGCTAGCACAAAGAGTGCAGTATTTATAGCACGCTGCTGCCGTGGGACCATATGCGCGCTGTAATTAACAGCTCTCACAATCACGGCTGGCGTCGTAATTGATGCGGTGGTGGCTTGTCCGTTCGAGTCCGAGTTCATAATTGCCCTGATTTTGTCATCCGGGCTGGATGCTTGTGTGAAGATTGCTCGGCAAATGGGGTTACTGTCACTGAGATAATTGCTCACCCGCGACCTCCCCAAGTGACTGATCCCCATGCTCAGGGAAAATCTCAGCACGGAATATGGTACCGGGAGGTCATTGTGCTTGTTGATGGATTGCGGGCCTGAGAACCATGACTCGAACAGCTAGCGGCGCATGCGGTTGTCACCCCTTGCGAGGATTTCGGCCTCTTGAAATTTGAAAATATGACCGGGTCTCGCCGAGTGTGCCGCCAAATGACTGTTACCATCTCCCCGCCTCACTGCTGATGCCCGCTCGGCAATTTGCGTACGGAGTAATCTCCCAGTTTCTTCGACATAATTGCTTTGTCCGCAACTACACCAGATCCGGTAAACGACTCCAGACCTTTATTGCCGTGGCAGCGGTTTTTTGGTCTCATGACTTGGCGCTTAATGGTTACTTCCGGACTGTGTGCAACCCCAACTCCAAGTGGAGTGAGAAGACAACTGACGGCTTCCGAGACGTTCTTCACGTACCGAAGAGCCCGCCAAAATTTGGGGCTAGTTGGGTTTGGTCCCTGGTGTCCTTTTGATATGCACTGGTTGAGAAAGTTGCGCGGGTTACCATTGGCTCTTATTACTCGTCGAAGATATTGTAATTCAGCAACCTTGTCTTCCATTTCACTGCAGTGCGTCTCAACGTGCCGGTATAGCGCCCTTACGCAACTGCGTTTGTGGCTGATCGGGTGGTTGCTATTGAAGTTCAATATTTGCTTCGTATTTTTCGCTTTCCTGAACAATTCGGTTTTTAGGCCACCACAATCTTTGCGGCAGACGAGGACATACAGGAAGGCCAGCTGCTTGTTTTCCTCCTCCTCCATTGTAAATTGAATTTCCGGGAAGACGGCGTTGAGTTGTTCTTTGAAAGTCAGCACCTGATCCCGTTCGATGACGCCGAAGGTGTTATCCACATACCGAGCCCAGAATTTCGGTCTGTGGTGTCGGAAAACCAGCAACTTCGGCCGTTGTAGGACCGCCCCGGCTATAAGTCCCGAAATCGGCGAATTCATTGGAGTTACCTTCACCTGCTCGTAGATTGTTCCGTCGAACGTAAAATACTTCTTATAGTGTTATCTTTGCTCTCAAATTTTGAAAGATTGCTTTGAGTTTGTCAAAGATATCAAACATTTTAACGTTTGCGGACGAAGGATGTTATCATGGGATGTATCATCGCTGTTCACTAGCGTACCTGTGTCACAAAAAAACAAAATATATTTGTGATGTTATTCGTGATACCAACTACCCCATAACATGCCAAAGAAATTGCTAAAAGTAATGCTGACACTTTGCACACAAAATGCCCACTTTCTGTGCAATGTTTAACTATGCAAGTCTGTAGAGGCCGTGGCAAGTGGCTCACCGCATGGATTTTCTTACAACTGTTTTTATGGGCAACGTCTAGAAAACAAAATTTCAAGCTACAATCAATGGCCTTGTCTTCTACTGTCTATACCTGAACGATATCCTCTGCCTGGCGGCTGGTATCGCCGATACCCAGGACCTTGTTCGAAAGTTCATCTGCGCGTACTCCTCGCTAAAGTTAACTGCAGAGGCCGAGGAAGATAACTCTCATTTAAAACAATTATTGTTGTTATTATGACTATTATAGATAGATAGATAGATAATTTTTATTAAAGACCCGTCGGGGTCCCATCAAAGCAAGTTAAAATAAATTTACATGCGAGTTTTAGACGAGGTACGCCGAATCTTTACAAAATGCAATTCATAGTTTCTGAATTAGAAGTCCATTGAGAAACATGATGATTGAGGGGTGAAAAAAAAACTCCTTACAAAAAGTTAAAAATGATTGGATTGATTTTACAGGAGAAAAAAACCCCTCTTTAAAAATAATGACAGAAAATGCGAGCAGGACTGGCCTGTAGGGGGCGGTATATAACGGAATGTTGTCGGTCATCGTCAGGGTATCAATAAATGTCAGCCTTGATGGGTACGAATGTGGGTCAGACAGGACTGGCTTGCATATGGCATTGTATACGGGATTCACAATTGACATCGTCTGGGCCAGATTGGTAAGCCGCGTCAAAGAGCCCAGACGAGAGGAACCCAGATGCGATCGGCCACAGCAGGCTTCGAGCTCAGCCGAGCAGTGGGGAAGGGAGGTACCACCGAACTACTTGTAGACAGTGAATACTGAGGGTTCCGCCGTGAGCGTCGACAGACCGCATGAGGTCGGAATGCGGGAGATGACAACAAAAACCGCGAAAATTGTCGCAATGGGGGGCAGTGATAGCAGTGGATTTAGAAACTAAATTAAAGACAGGGGTTTCTAATGCTATAATTAAGAGTTACCACTTAATCTACCACTAAATCCCAGGAGGACCCTTCTCGAAGTCAAGAATCTGAGTGTTCGGGAATGAGACCGTTAACAGTGCCTTTATGCTCTCCGGTGTAAGATGGTTGCGTAATTTCGACTTGAATACCAGTAACTTAAGCGATAATCTAATTTCAGGCGGAAGATTATTCCAAAGGAAGGCATATTTGGAAGCAAAGAAGAGGGAACGCTTAGATGTTGTACAAAGAGGCGGCGGAATCACCATGCAGGAGTTACGCGTGGCATAAGACCGATCTCTCGAAGTGAGAGCGTCAATGGGCGGAAGACTGGAGCTAGAGTTGATGCGAAAAAGGAAGCAAAGGCCAGCTTCGAGTCTTCTAACTCACAAAAACTTCATGTTCGCCAGCTGACATCTCTGACTATAAGACATAACGGACGAAGCTTGAGAGAACAGTTTCCGGGTGAAAACCCTCTGAACATTTTCGATTTTATTACGGTCGCAGGCGCTCATTAAACCGAAGAAAGAACAGCAATATTCGAGGACTGGAAGAACAAACATTTGATAAAGTCTTAGCTTCATTTCCGGAAGGAAAAAATTATGCGATATGAATCCACATATCTGCGCGGCTTTGGCAGAGATTCTATCTGCATGAGGTGATAAAGCAAGTTTATTTCTATAACTTAGACCTAGGTCCTATATGGTGAGGCATTCTGAGAGTGGGTTATTCTAAAAAATTATGGGACCAGGAAGTTTGGTAGGACCAAAAGACATGAAACTACACTTGGATGATGAAAACTCCATCTGCCATGTCGAACCCAATCTGCTTAAGCGTAGTAAATCGGCATTAATTTTTTTTACACAAACATTTGCGGTGTCCTTAGAGTATGAGTAAACACAATTGAGGTCATCGGCATAAGTAAAAGTTTGCGAATTTCCGAGCTCAGTCGAAATATTGTTGATGTACCGAAGGAAGAGTAGCGGACCCAGGACCGTGCCTTGAAGTACGCCACTCGTGATCGAGTGGGGTGTCGAGTAGCTATTACCGACCATGACTTTCTGATATCGGTTGGACAGATAGGACCTGATGAAGTCAAGTAGAGGCGGCCGGATGCCGAGAGCTTCCAATTTTACTAAAAGTCGTCTATGGGGCACCTTGTCAAAGGCTTTGCTAAGATTAAAGTAAATAACTACCGCTGACTGCCGCTCATTACGAAGAGAAGTGATTAGATTAAGAAAAGCCAAGTGGCATGTTTCGCAGGATCGTTCAGGTAAAAATCCATGCTGACTTGAGCTCAGAAGCCGATTAGCTAGACAGAAGTCAAGAAGTTCATTGAAAATAATCCTTTCAAGAAGTTTTGCTAGAGACGGCGTTTTGTGCACGCCGCGATAGTTATTAACATCAGACCGAGATCCTGACTTGAAAACGGGAATGATAATTGACGCTTTCCATGTTTCAGGAAAGAATCCTTTTGAAATATAAACCGAGAATAAATGACTGAGCAATATTGGAAGGTCGGACGCTTGTTTAAAAATCGAATTCGGAATCTCGTCCGTTCCTGAGCAGTGTGAGTATTTCAAACGGCTTATGTGTTTCTTAATGAGAAAAGGATCTGATCGGACTCGGTAGCAAGGTGTTTTGCATAGAAAGCACTAAACAACTCCGCCTTGTCAGTGTCATCGGTGAAGAAGAGATTGTTATCATTTAGCATGGGTGGAAGTTCATGACCACGCTTAGAGGAGGACCGATGACGGAAGATGTTTGCGACGGATTTGCCAGGGTTCGAATCACTGAGAGCAATTGATTCTCTTTGCCTGTCGCGCGCTAGGCGCATTCTTGAGGCCATCTCAAAAATCTCTGTGATTCTAAGATGAACAAATAAGGAACTAGTGGATGGGTCACGCAGTTGTCGCCTCAACATTTTTAGTCTGTTCTGAAGAAAATGAGGAACAAGGGAATCTGAAGAATTAGGCTTCAGATATCTACGCGGCACAAACTCTAGAATGTCCTTGGAAACATTGGACATGACATCACGAAGAATGGTTACATCGCTACAAGTGAGGAAGCCAAACCAATCCAAGGATCTCATATAGTTTTTTATTATGTCGCTATCTACGCAGTCGTAGTTCATGAAAGTCCGAACGGCGCTTGTCTTTTTTGAAAAGGCAAGCGGTGGGCAACAATGAATTAATACGTGGTCACTGTCAAAGAGGTTCTTTTTTAAAGCAACAGAAAGAGGAGCAATGTCATTGTTAAATATTAGATCTAAAATGTGATTTTCTCTTGTTGGAGAGCGCACCAGTTGGGACTAATTAGAAAAACTGACAATATCTTGAAAGGGCTGAAATCTGGGTGGGCAGCAATTGGAAAACCAGTCTATTTCATGAAGGTTAAAATCCCCAGTGATTATTTTAACATCGAAATCAGCTTCCGAAATTAATTTAAAGATTTCACAGAGTTGAGAATCATCACTGACTAAATAACTTGGAGGATTGTAGATACAGCCAATAAATGCCTTTCTTTGCGGCGAAAGAATAACAGATGCAAAGCAGAAGTTTCGTGTGAATGAGGAAACATCCAAGTAATAGGGAGAGTGCTTTAGGTAGGATTTAAGATAAAGAAGACAACCACCCCCACGCCTAGTCGTGCGGTCTTGGCGGTAAAAATCGAAGTCATCTTTGAGAAGGGCAGAGTCAGGAATTAGAGAATGTGTCCAAGATTCTGTTACACATATAATATCAGGCGTCATTTCCAGAGCAATGGCTCTGATTTGGTTCATCTTGTTTATAACAGACCTGGCATTCAATAATATAATATCTAATGTGTTTCGAACGGCAATGCTATTTTCGACGGTATTTAAAAAAAATTTGGAGGTTGATATATAAGCTGTGAGTTAATGACACCTGAAGAATAAGTACCAGTTAATGTAGAGTTATTGACGTATGGGGAGTCAGCAAGAGAAGCCTGAGTATGAGACCTAAAGGAGGTGGGGATATAGTTTTCAAACATTGGAAGGCTAGGGGAGTTAGAAGATGGATGGACTTGTTGGTAGTTAAATAGCGGAGGAAGGGGAGGAGGAGGGAAGCTAGAAGGAAAGTAGGGGCTAATGAGTGAGGGTAGGCCGCTATAAGAATAAAAGGGTGGGAAACCAGGTCTAGGTTGGAAGTCAAAGGAGATAGGTTAACGTACCTGAGAGCAATTGGCCTTAAGTGGTGGGAAGCCTGAACTGGATTGGGGCATAAATGATTTAGGGCAATTCATGTATGAATTATTTGCTGGATATATAGTAGGGCTTTGATAAGTAACCGGTACGCAGGACAGAGAATTATTCGGGGCTATAATTTGAGCTGCGGGGTTTGTAGACGTGCTGGGCTGAACAGACTTGTTAGATCTAAGAGAAGGCGTCGTACCCCTAAACGGAGCTGTACTAACTATCTTTTGGTTCGGAGGCTGATTCAATTTTCGAGTCTCACTGTTCTGACGCCAAGCCACTGTTGACTTAGCTGTAGACCTTACAGCACCCAGTTGGACAATAGAAGTTATCGGTCTAGCTGATGAAGACGGATTTTCATGTGTCTCAGCGGGACTATTCGGAGGATACAAAACGACAAATGGGGCTGCTGCTGCTGCTGCTGCTGCTGCTGCTGCTGCTGCTGCTGCTGCTACTACTGCAAGTTTAGGGGCAGGCAAATGCGTCAAGTGACTTGAGTGAGATGGAGGTGTAGGAGAAAGAGGAAGGAGGGCGTCAGATGTCGCAGGAGTAGGACAAGCTAAATGCTCACGGTCACTTGTATTATGACCGAGTTGGGGAGCATTAGACTGAGAAGCAGTGGGTTTACGTGAGAACAAAGACCCGATTCTACGCTCCATAGGAGTAAGATCATGACAAAGGAAAATTTTTGCCTTCTCTAGGTACGCAGTGACACGCTCTCGATGAGTAAAGATTGTGTCAACCTCGATTGATGAAAACAATTTGACTAAGATGGGTGGATTTGTACTACGGGAGGACAAGCGTTTGGCATCAGTTATTTTATAGTTGAAACCACATGAATACAGGAAATTGGTCGCAACATCCATTGGCCGAGCAGATCGAGGAACATTTTTTAGCAGGAAGTTGTAAGAACGCTTCTGTCTATCACTAGATTCACTGGCGATCAGGTGAACAAGTGAGTTGAGAAGCCTACATTCTTCAGAGGAAATATCGGAGACGTTGCCGTCGAATTAATGTCCAAGAATTGTCAGCAAAGAGCCAAACTGTAGCATAAAGTCATTGCAGTGGTCAAGTGCAGACAGATTAAGCAGCCGACCAATTACAACGGGTGACGACTGACTAGTAATAGCATCTGACTTAAATTTAGGTAAAGCTTCTGACTAACGTTTAGTTAGGCCATGTTTGCTTACAAGAGCCGAGAGCTTAAGTCGACCAGTGACTTTTGGTCTCATCTCTCTCGAGGCAAGTTGTGATTAATAAAACTTCTGGTAGACAAGTTGACTGAATTTCAGCTAGGGGCTGACGATGTAAAAATCAATTACAACAGATAGAGAGAAATCGCATGCACAAAATGAGAATTGCAGAGTTCGATTAGTGAACAACGGGCATAAACTAGCGAAACTCTAAAGGAGATGGCAGCGGGCAGTTCTGAGAGAGGAGGCCTGTATTTAAGGAAATTCAACCACAAAAACAGGTACTAAAATCGGTAGGTCTTACAGAAAAACCACTTAAATTAATATCCTCCACTTATCTTCAAATTAAAAACCAGCGAATTTGTCATTATCGATGTGATTCTGCACGGGCAAGACGATGGGTGTATCCAGCGCAGGGTGTTTCGAAAGGAAACCCGGACGGAAAATATGTTAACTTCCACAGATTTGTTCCCCTAAACATCAAACGAAAGTTAGTTCAGGGATTGGCAGATAGAGTGAGACGCATCTGCTCACCCGAAGATACTAAAGAAGAGTTTCAACAGCTGCGGAAAATATTTCGGGAAATCGGATACCCAGAAAGATTTATACTCCGAAAGTTTTCGAAACGCGCCGCAAAGCCGACTGTCGCGACTGCAGTAAAGAAAGATTTATTCATGAGATAGTATTTTGCAGGAGACGCAGAGACCTAGCCAGTCAGAAAACTCCGACACAAGCGCCCTATTTGCTTAACCAACGCTAAGTTCAAGCGACGACGACATGTCACCTTTAATTCCTAATTACAGTGATGGGTACTGTGTGTTCTCAATCCAAGAACATTAATTAAACACGGTTTTGCACCCTCCGTCTAGCATTAAGGACCAAAACCCGCCGACCTCGTCATGCGGCGGCGTGGTGAAGATAATTGATAATGACCCAATGGCCCTTGAGACTTCTATAAATGCTGTTAATTTTCTACATTTTCATTCCTTCATGTTAGTGCATTGGCCTAACGAAGAATTACCGAAAACACGTGGTCAACAACTTGACTTTTTTAAGTAAAATATTCCTATATATTTGTCACGTGAGCACTTGCTGTGCACTTAAGCTCGGACACATTCAAGGGTTCAGTCTTATCCTTAGCATTGTTTGAGTTGATAAAGCAATTACATGGGAAATGCTTATGGTCATTAATAAGCCGAGTTACATCGCAGGTTCTTCATACAACGACATGCGATCGGCACAATTAGCATATGTGATCTGCTACAGTCACTTTTGCTGTCAGCATTTTAGATCATCTAATAATTTTATACTACCAAATGCTTGTTGGTAGCTTGTGAGAATTGCGTCGGTATTTTGCAGTAGATTGTGGAGTTTAGCTCGAAAATCAATCCATAAACACTTAGACTGAGTCTGAGAAGCTTCGGATCGACGAAATCGCTACATAGTTGCGTACTTATTACCCGCGATTCCTTTACTGTGTCCATAATTGCTAGGTCGCTAAAAACGCACGACTACCTCCTGGGGGTACACATGCGACAGGGTTTTATAGGATTTCAAAAGAAATTAGTTGTTCTGGTAGACGAGAATGGGCCCCTGATTTGTAGGACATAGCAACTACCTCTTAAAATCGCAATGTTTTAGTATCAGTCCATGGATTCGTTTATACCTTGGAGGAAGGGGCTAAGCGCACCAAGTCTGCACTTGTAAAATTCGGACTTTCGAGTATTCAGGACTTTCACCAACCGCCCTTGGTCTTGTCCAGCAGCTTATAGTATCTATTTCGCCACTTACGTTTCACCTGCTCTTTGCGTTCTTTGTAATCAGTTCACTACAGTTCAGTTTATTGAGGGAAATAGGCACACGCTTTTGAGTACCCTATTCCCAACGTAAACATGTGTGGTGTACAGAAGCATTTTTGGGCTGAAATAGATCAATCGAGTCCTTAATGTTAGGACAAAATGGAAGTGAGTTACAGGGGATGACCTCGAAATCTCATCGCTCTTGACCATTTCGGAATATGAAAAGGTCAAAGTTCTCGTTGAAGCTTTGTATAGATAGTGACACCACAACATCCGCTGGAAGGGCATTCCATGGTTGGACCAGTTGAAGAGAGAAGATCTTTCGCACATCCTCAGTTCAGACGAATGACCTCGGAGTTTGGTCGTGGTAGGAATTTCAAAAAGTCCTCAAAGATCAGGTGGCATTCCAACCCCTTTAAAATGTGAAACTCTTGCGAGAGAATGTACCTGTTACGCAAATGGAAGGGGTTCATATTTACTAGGTGGGTTACATAGGGAAATAACGTTGACCCCTAACCATCTTCGTGCCTCTCTTCTGAACTTTTTCGAGGCAGTTATGATCCTCAACCGCCCACCGTCTCCAAGATTGTATGCCGTACTCCAAGTGCGACTGGACGAATGCTCTGAATGTCTTTGAAAAAGCACCATCATTAAAATCCATTAAAATTAGCTTGATGACTGACAGTACGCACATTGCGCTTCTTGCCATTGTCGAACAAAGCGCGGATGGTTTTGGTGGATTCGCCGTCAACAAACCGAGGTCCGTTGGACCTTCGATCCCTTGTAGGGCTGCACGGCCCAGAAAGTAGTCTTTTGTGATGGAGTATCTGGCTGTAGGTAAAGTATGCTACACCTACCAACGTTGAATTGCAGGAGCCAACGGTTTGACCACTCGTCTGTCCGAATTAGGTTCATATGCAGTCTGTCTTCGTCAGCAGCGTCCCGAATTACACTCCATATCTTCATGTCATCGCCAAACATTGCTGCTTCGCAGTCTAAACCCTGGGGGCGTCGTTTGTATATAGAAGAAACAAAATAGGTCCCAGTACTGAACCTTGGGAGACACCACTCTCGACCACAGCAGGATCTGATTTCCCATGACCGATGCACAAACTTGTTGTCGACTAACAAGGAAGTTGCCTCAGATCCCCATCCTTTTCAGCCTGCGTAACAGCCTCTGGTATGGCACAGCGTGAAACTCCCCCCGGAAGTCAATGAAAGTAATCTGGACCGCGCGCTTGTTGCTGAGACCTCGGGTCCAGCTCTGGAGAGATTGCAGTAAGTTTATCTCGCAGGATCTTCCTTTCTGGAACCCATGTTGACATTTCGATAGCAGTCCGTGGCCTTCAAGGAAATGTAGCAGTTCACTCTTTATGATACTCTCCATATCTTTGCAGAGAGTACATGTTAAGCTTATGAGTATGTGATTTGTTGTCGGTGTCTTGCTATCTCCTTTGCATAGCGGAGTGATATGCACCTGCTCCCAAACCAAAAGAAGTGTTCAATGTCAAATGGCGTTTGAAAGAGCATCGACAAAGTACAAGGAGGCTAACTGGCAACTTTCTTGAGAAGATTGGGTGGAGTCTCTTCTGGTCCTGGCGACTTGGATTCGTTCAATACCTCAAATTATCTACGTACAAGACCCATCACAGATCAGTATATCACGGATGCTTAGGGTTTGCGGTTCTTTTACGAAAAAATGCAGCTTTGTCTCTAATGGCATCAATCTCAACACCATCAGTTGTCCTTATTAATGGGGTTTGTTGTGTGTTCCGTGTAGTTCGCCGGAGGTAGCTATAGAGTAATTTTTGGTTCTTCGGTGATTTCTGAAGCACATTCTTCTCAACTTCACGCTACGTTTCATTAATCATCATTTCAGTTTGTTACTCTGTTTTTGAAGGTGTAAAAATATTCAACTTGCCTAGTGACACAGTATTTTGTCCATAATTTAAGCCTCTTGGGGATTTCTTTCTGTAGGTTGCTATTCAGCCACCCAGAGCGTTTGTCAAACCTTAAACTAGTTAGTGGGCAGTGGCCGTTGATGAGCTGCACAAGGACATTCTTGAAAAACTCCCAATCATCGTTGGCACTACCTGCAAACATCGACCTCCAGTTGAGATCCGATAAGTCTCTTCTCATCTGATTGACGTCGCCCCGCCAAACATTGCTCTTATATGGGCCGAAGTATGCGAAACGGCCAATAACGAATAATCCGACATATGCACTACATGGTCATTTCGGTCGACGGGCGTGAGTGTGATGACCTAATCTATGCCGTCTGATGCTTTCCTAAAACTAGGTCCAGGCAGTTTGCCCTTCGTGCTTCACGAGTTCTAGTTGGAAACATAGCATGTTGAGTGAAAAACGCCTTGAGTCCTTTGCCCTGCGGACGTATATTGTATGTCAGTTTTGGATCTGACTCTTGGAGGTTGTGTGCCGAGGCGCCAGACTATCTTGCCTTTCCTTACCTGTTTCTCATTCTTAAACTAAATGGTTGTTTAACTGAATGGATGGAACACAACACAACGTGACGCGCCTGCATGTGTTGGATTGTCACGTCGTTTGACTTTTGATTGTTAATTCCTTCATAATTCTGGTGTTATCCTGACATCCATAGTCTGGGATTGACGGTTCTGTCCTTAGCGCCAGCCACAGTGGTGACCTTTTGACGTTCGCGCTTATACCTTTACTTTGTTGTTTCTCTTTGCATACAGTCCGTTTGCCTTCTTCCTTTCTACCATCACAACTTCTACTAATTCCAACGATTCCACTATTTATCTCAGTGGACTTGTTTCGTCTCTCCCAGATTTCTGGCAAGATGCGCGAAAACTTTATTTTTTTCCTATCGAGGCGACATTTCTCTCCGCCAAGATAGCACGTGAAACGGACAAATACTATAATTGGTCGAGGCCCCTCCTCCGACTATTCTTTCCCAAGTGCAGACGTTTCTGAGAGATTTCCCGACTGATGTTCCCTACACCAAGTTAAAGGTTGAACTCCTTCGCCTGTCATTAGTCTCCAATCGGTGGCGTTACCACGCACTGGTAAAAGAGGAGGCCTTAGGTGATCGCAAGCCATCGGAACTCTTGCGTCGTATGCGTTCTTTCTTTCTGAGCATGGCCATCGACAACAAGTTCTTTAAAGGGATGTACTTAGAAAGTCTGCCGACGTCGGTACAAACAATCTCGGCCTCCGGCTCAGATGACCTACACATATCAAAGCTAGAGGAGATGACCGACCGTATGATGGAGGTTGAGCGTTTGTTATCCCCTACGGTGTCCAAGCCTCTCACCGTGTCCACACCTGACCTGGCTGAACTTAAGACACAAATTGCCCAGTCGTCAGTAACTGTTGCCACTTTGCAGCTGCGCCGATCTCCCGGTCCCTCTCCAAGTTCCTTCGGCCGTGACCGTCGTTGCTCCCGCTCTCGTACCAGGGCCGCAAGCCTATGCTGGAATCATGTCAACTACGGCGATAAGGCGAGGCGCTGTGTCCCACCCTGCTCGTTTAAGTCCACGCAGGGAAACGCCTCGGCCGGAGATAAAATGTTGCTGAGCTCTCTGGCAACTCTACGGGTCGCACCTATTACGTCAGTCATAACACGAATGGCAGGCATTTATAGTCGACACTGGCGCTTAAACTAGTGTTATCCCTCCTACGTCAGCCGAGTGACCTTGCCCAAACCACGGGCTTTATCTTCAAGCCGTAAACTCATCCGCATTACAACCTTTTGATTTCTATCCTTCTCTCTGGATATTGGTTTCCGGCGATTATTCCTCTGGACATTTGTGACTGCTGATGTTCCCACCACTATTTTGGTGCTGATTTTTGGCCGTCCTTGACCTTCTGGTGGATTGCAGACATATTCGCCTCCATGGTCGCGCAACTACCCTCATCGTCAAAGGATTTCCTCCATCCTCAGCTTCTAACCATCTGTCCGTCCTTGACTTAAACCCTGACTCTCCATTTGGTTGAATTCTAGCAAAATATCCTAACTATCATTGAGCCCCATTTTTCAGACACCTCATTGCCCCATGATATTGTTCATCACATAAAAACGACTGGTTTTCCCCTTTTCTCTCTTTCCGGTCGTCTTGCTCCAGTGCGTCTTGCGGCTGCCAAAGCTGAATTTGAGCACATTCTACAACTAGGGATTATTTGACCGTCTAACAGTCCCTGGGCATCTCCTTTGCAAATGGTTCCTAAATCAAATACGAATGACTGGCACCTTTGTGCGATTATAGAGTCGTAAACAATATTACTATGCCCGATCGGTTTCCGGTTCCTCACCTTACAGGACTTTGTCGGAGCTCTCTGTGGAAAAACCGTCTTCTTGAAGATCGATTTAGTCTGGGCTTTTCATAAAATTCCGATTGTGACTAAGGACATTCCCAAAACGGCAGTGACGACTCCTTTTGACTTGGTTGAGTTCCTTAGTATGCTTTCGTAAGCTTTTGACACTGTCCCACACCAACATCTTCTTCACAAATTGAGCGACATCGGCATCCGGGGCGTTCTTCTGAACTGGATTAGGACGTTTCTGGTTGGTCGGAAACAACGTGTCTGTATCGGGGATGATATGTCAGAATGGGTGAATATGACCAGTGGTGTGCCGCAAGGCTCAGTTCTGGGACCATTGCTCTTCATCCTTTACGTTAACGACAGCTTTCAGGAACTCGACTGCGGCAAAATAATGTTTGCAGACGACGTTAAGCTCTGGCAAGTCATTAAGGGTCCGAATGATCAGAGATCCCTTCAAGATAATCTGCACCGACTGCAGACGTGGTCGAAGAAATAGCTTATAGATTTCAATGTGGAGAAGTGTGCCGTCCTTCATCTGCGTCCAACCAACTCTCATTCAAATGAGAGTCTTAGGAGTTATCACCTGAAAGATATAAGGCTCCCCGCAGAATCTTCACAGAAGGATCTCGGGGTTTGGATACAGAACAACCTGAAACCAACACTGCAGTGTCACAAGGCTGCAAAAAACGCCATGGGAGTGCTGCATGCAATAAAAAGTGCTTTCGTAAATTTTGACCAAAAAGTTTTTTGGAGAGTTTACGGCACATTTGTTCGGCCCCACTTAGAATATGGCATACAAGCATGGCGTCCATGGCTGGTAAAGGACCAAGAATGCCTCGAACGGGTACAACGGTGTGCAACAAAGCTGGTAAACGGTCTAAAAATCCATTTCTACACAGACAGACTGAATTGCCTTAATTTATTCCCTCTGTGTTACAGGCAGCAAAGAGGTGATCTTATCCTCGTCTACAAGATAATACATGGCCTTGAGTATGGACTTAAATTTGAGGACATGTTTTAGTGGCATCTTTCACCCAATCTTCGTGGTCACTCGATGAAGTTCCGGACAACAATGTCCAGGCTGAATCTTCGTTCTGAGTTTTTCACGCAGAGGGTAGTGGAGAAATGGAACGATCTCCCTCAGTCAGTCGTGGAGTCTACATCCCTGCAACTCTTCAAGAAACGCTTGGATGATTATTTGTGTCCCCTGTTTTCCCTCGACGGTCTGAATCTGAACTTATACCCCTGATTCCCACAAATACTTCCTTTAAGACAATGCTACTCAAATGAACCAAGTACTGTTTTTATGGTGAATATTTTTTGTTCGTGTACAGTTATTTCTAATGAGCTGACATGTAATTAATAGGGTTTTCAAAGGCTTTGCCTATTATCCTTACCAAATAAACTAAAATAATCTGAAATGCCTCACAGACTTGTCAACGTTTCATTGACCGTTTTTTACGTTATCTTCCATTTTTAATGCGTATATTGATGATGTTCTCGTCGCCAGTTGAAACGTCGAGGAACATCTCCAATACCTTACCCTGCTTTTCGACCGATTTCAGCAGTTTGATATCCCTCTGCATACTGACAAATGTGTACAAGGGGACACTTCTCTTGTGTTCTTAGGTCATCTGATAGAGTCATACGGCATTCGACCTCTTTCCTCAGAGGTTGCCGCCATTCGGGTCTACTCCCTACCTCGAAGCATCAGTTGCAACGATTCCTTGGTATGGTGAGCTTTTATCGCCGGTTTCGCCCGAACTGTGCCGATACCATCCTACCTCTGATCAGTCTCCTCTCAGGTTCTAAGCGCACCCTTAACCTAACATCAGTAGCAATCACGTCATTTGAGCAAGTAAAAGCCCTTTTGGCTGATGGTACCCTCCTGACTAACTTTCATGCTGATGCTCCCATATATCTGATGGTCATTGCCTCTAATGTTGCTGGTGGCGCGGTTTTGCAACAAAGTTTGCCAGATTCTACCTTGTTTTTTGCTTTCTGCTCCAGGAAACTATCCAAGGCCGAAACTCGCTACTGCACATTTGAACGTGAACTTTTCGCTGCTTATCTTGCCGTTGGGCACTTCTGGGATTTACTCAAAGGTCGAGAGTTCACAATTTTCACAGATCATAAGCCACTCATCTCTCCCACCCTGGGAGTCGATCAACCGACAAGCCGGTTCCGACCGTTTCGTCTGGCCTGGGATAAGCAAAGACCTGAAAGCACGGACACGAGCTTGAATTGCCTGTAAACGGAGTAAAATCCAGCGGAACAACAAGGCCCCCATTGGCACCTTCCCCGGCCCTGGTTAAAGGTTTAACTACGTTCACCTGCATATTGTTTGTCCCCTGACTCTGTCCAATGATTTTTCCTATCTCCTCACCTGTGTGGATCTGTTCACTCCGTGGCCTGAAGCAATTCCCATGCCTAAAATTGCTGCTCCAATGGGGGTCCAAGCTTCTCGCAGTCGTTGGGCTGCTATCTTTGGTGCACTATCCACAGTCACGACTGACCGTGCTGCCCAGTCTGAGTCTAACCTCTTCCAGTCTTTACTCTCCTTTTTAGGTTGTACCCGCATTCGGACGACAACCTATCACCCGGCTGCAAACGGAATGGTCATACGGTTTCACCGCCAGCAGATGGCCTCCGTACGCGCCGCAGCCGATCCGGAGAACAGGACGGACCACATTCCCCTGGTCCTCTTGGGCATCCGCTCCGATCTCAAGCCGGACCTTGACTGCTCCGCAGCCGAACTAATGCTCACCACCGTCCGACTCCCGGTGAGGTGATCTCGCCAACCCCGCGAGGCGCAGTTGAGGATTCCACCAACCTCCTGCATCGCCTCCGGCAGCTTGTGCGGACACTTTCTCCTGTTCCTCCCAGGTCTTTCGCCTCTCCGTCTTTTATCAAGAAGGACTTGGCAACGTGCTCTCACGTCTGCCTTCAATGTGATCGAGTCCGCCGGTCTCAGGAACCACCCTATGACGGCCCATCCGGGTGCTCTATCACGGGACGAAGAATTTTAGCATTCAACGCGACAGTCGTGAGTGAGGACCGCCTCAAGGCTGCTATCCACGACACTCTTCCGGATGAGCCCTGTGGTCCTTTACCTTCTGCTTCCCCACCTGAAGCCTCTATTCCACCGTGTTGTATTTTCCCTCTGCTCTCCTGACCGCTACCTCGGACTGTCATCATCAATTCAACACTTCCGCCACCAGATGTATTTACACTTCTACGGACGACTCTGTATATATCACTCGCAGTGGTCGTCATGTGCACTTTCCTGATCGGTTGGTCACTCATTTGTTTTAGACTTGCGCATATCCTTCGGCGTCGTTTTCGCCGCCCTTTGGGCTCGGAGGGGGGGGGGGTACTGTGCCGAGGAGCCAGACTATCTCGCCTTTCGCTACCTGTTCCTCATTCTTAAACTAACTGGTTGTTTAACTGAATGGATGGAACACAACACAACGTGACGCGCTCGGCATGTGTTGGATTGTCAGTTCGTTTGACTTCTGATTGTTAATTCCTTCATAACTCTGGTGTTATCCTGACATCCATAGTCTGCGATTGACGGTTCTGTCCTTAGCGCACGGGACAGGTGTTCGGAGTAATTCCTGGTGCGTTGAAGTCGCCCATGATCATAATGTTAGGTTTGCCGGAATATTTCTTCACCTGCTGCAATAGTTGCGTGTAGGCGATTTGGTCTGTTCTACGTTGTCAGTAGACAGTGAGGACATAGATTTTAGGGACTCCAGTAGCTTTGGTGGTCGACCAAATTGCTTCTGTGCTGCACGAAAACTTTTTGGTGTTTTCCGACACTGTCAGGCCTTCATTCGCAGAGACGACTGCACCACCACCCTCACAATGTTATCTGTTTCTCAGATAAATTTGGTTTTCAGGGAAGGCTATTTCACTAAAGCTGATATTTTTAGATAGCCAGGTTTCGGTTACTGCTAAAACACCCGGAGATAGTTCGGCATGGTAAAGTAATAGACCGTCTAGTTTCGTTACGACATTTTAGTATTAGTATGCAAGCACCTCAATTTTGCTCCAAACGGCTTTCCGGCTACATTTTTGGCTGAGTTGAGCATTACTGCGTTACCTCTAACGTCAATTTCTCAGGACTCTTCAGCTAAAGAATGGGTTCTACCAAATTTCAGGTCTGACTACATTCGATTCAGACAAGCCCTGAATGACCAGACACTGTTAGCAAACATGGTCCGCCATATTTTTTTCTTTCCAGAGAAGCCTCTGCATGTGAGCGGGGACTGTTTACGGATTTGTTGCTTGTACGCAAACTTTTGCAGTCAACCCACTATCCAGAGCAACCCATCAGGGCTAGGTGTGACTTTAGACACCTGTTGTTGCGTTTCATCTCCAATCTACCCAATGGTTAGTTTATTCGCATTCAAATACGTCCTGTGTAGAGCACTCGAGGTGTTTGCGAGAACAAGAGGGCAGCAGTAGACTGGATGACCTAGTTATATCACATCTTGTCAAAGGGAAAACCCGTCGCTTAAAGCAAAAGGCTTAGGCGAGTTGTGACATCGCATAAGTTATTTTGCGTGGGAATCGAATCTGCTCTTATCGGCGGCTTCATTTTCGTTGTCCTGCTGTTACCGGCGTCTGCGATTTTAGCTACTGAGTTGAAATCCGTGTTTAAGGATACCCCTAGGAGATATTTTTTTGCGTTTTTGAGTTTTGCTATTCGTTTTTGGGACTCTTACACTGGACACGCTCTCGTAATCTAGGGTCTGTTTCACGAACGCCCTGGAATCAGCAAGCTCCTTTTCGAGTTCTTCTACTTTGCTTTGGATATCTGCGCACCCAACACAAGGCTCGTCTTCGTACCTCACACGTTTTGCAGTAATTACGCTTTTTGCACGCTTTTCTGGTCGTTGGCTGGAAGCGCAGGTACAGCGAGCACAGGTTCTGAATGCGAAGGTCATCCCACCAGACTCATATTCAACGAGGTGCCGTCGCTGTCCGTACTATTTCACTTAAATTGCTGAGACTCCATAAACATCGTCGTCATATAATAGGCAGAGTTGCGCTTTCGATGTTATAATGAAAACGTCGGATTGTTTATGACGAACTGAGGTGAGTATTCAAAACCCAATAGGCGAAAAACTACTTAAAATCTCATAAATCTTATGGATTTTAATCTGAAACGACTGAGCCCTTTGCAGATCTCTTAGGACTGGAATAACTTCAGACCTGGCAAGATTTTGAGCCAATGTTTTTCCAGGGTGTAATAAACCGCAAGTTAGTTGAGTGGTCAGTTGAAACGTGCTGATAAACAAATTACACTTGGTTCAGTTTCTTGGGGGATTTCGACGAGTGAAACAATATTCAAAGGTGCACAAAACTATTTCGTACGTTCGGTTTCAGTATGAATGTCACAGACGAAAACTGTGAAGTGGTAACCAAGTCGAAATAGTCCCGGTTGGAGCGCGGAATAATTCCATTTCTCTCAGTCGGGCTTAGCTCAGCGTTCATGTAAAGGGAAGTTCTTTTTTATGGACGGAACACTCGTCGGCCCTTTGTCTGCCCTAACACATTGAGGTGATGGCTTCAAAAATGAAGCAAATGTCCATTTGTTGATCCCATCGGCTAACATGTTCCAAATCTGCTGACAAGGACGAGGCACACTGGAACTGTGGTTCATCCATTCAAATGATTTTATGTGTATATTTCCCGTTATCACTCTCATACATAATGATATGAGCAGGCAGTCCTGACAAGAATAGATGTCCATATTTATTCTCAAAAGTCTTTACTATTTTTCTACAATGAAGCGCTGCCTTATTGCAGTACGTGGTTTGTGTAAGGTTCACGGACATTAGAAAAGCTAAATACGATTCCGCTATCAAGACAGTAACAGATAGCTTTGGGCGTTAGTTATGAAAGCCCTAAAGAATACCCCATCTGCTTTTGCTTTCGAGTGCTGCCCTCTCTGCACCCCCATTTGTATATTGACTTTGCCCTGCAATGGACATTGCATATTTTGCCTCTCACCAACAATGGATCGATGGTTTTAGGCAGTTCGTCGTCAGCACACTGAGGACCTTGTGGACTTCACGTCATGTGAAGCTGCACCATTGAGAAGGTAGTTTCTCGTGCTGAGACATTCGGTCTGGATATTCAGACGATGTGTCATTTACTTACCAGTGATTTGACCACTAGTCCAACAGATTTTGTCGCATCTGCAGTCTATTTTTACCGGTAGGACCTTGAATTACACTCTTAACTTTCATGTTGTGAGCGAAAATTGCTGCTTCATTGCGTAAATCATTTGCGCAATCGTCCACGTATAGTAGGAGCAAAATTGTTCGCAGTACTGGACTCTGAGGAACATCACTCTCTACGACAGCAGGGTCTGATTTCCCTTGGCCGATGCACTTAACGTAGTGCCGACCCCCAATGAAGTTTTTAATCCATTTAAGAAAGTTGCCACTGATCCTTATTTTTTTCCTGCTAGTATAACAATCTATAGTGTGACACGGCGTCAAATATCTTTTAGAAGACAATAAAAGCAACGTGAGCTGCATGCTTGTCATCGGGAGCTCCGGTCGAACTCTGGAGAGATGACAGCAGATTTGTCGTGCAGGATCTTGCTTTTTTATCTCGTGTTTGCTGTTCATAAAAAGGTTTTGAACATCTGACAATTGCACTGATTCGCTCTTAGTGAATCACTCAAAATTATACTGAGAATGCATGCTAGGCTGACGGACTGGTAATTAGTCGTCGATGCTCTGCTACCGCTTTTATACACTGGACTTTTATCCAGCAGCTCCAGTCGATAGGGCGTGTTCCAGTATAAAATTGCCTTTGAAAGTGCACTGAACATATAATGCGCGCTGGCTTCAACCGGACTTCTTTCAGATGCCTTATTATGCTACCGCTCTGACGATGCTCTTTGTCCCTAGGATATATTTGGTATTCAGTTAATGTTATTTAATTATTTTGAATATTTCCGGTCAGCCAGGATTCCGGTACTGTTATAAAATCTGGAGACCGTTCGATAAGGCAAATTTTAGCTGATTAAATTTAGATGTGGGGCTTTGGACATTTGTATAGAAGCACTTACAATTTGCGGCTGTTGTTGACAGTACTGCGTTGCCGCGCATCTTATTTTCGCCGACGCGTTCTGTTGCTTGATGGGTTTCATTGACGTCCGTTTTCTCGGTCAGAACACTAATCGTTAGAAGTTAAGGAATGCTGTCACTTCGAGCAGCTGGTTCCGCGATGGTGTCGGCGTTACCGCAGTGATTGAATTCCGTCCGACATTTGCTCACTGGACACACTGCAACGCCATAAATTCCTCCCAACATATTTTCCCCTTAACGATAGCCAGGTTGTTATCACCACACTCCAGTCTCGACTTTAATTGCGTGACATGTTTCAGGCATTTTAGCCGTTTAGTTGGAGGGTAATCCGGTTTAAAAAACCTGCTTGTGTGCGTTTCCGAGGATGGATTTTCGACAGGACCAACGTGATTTGCCTTTTGTTCTGCAGCATAATTTCGAAAGGATGAAACGGTTGTGCCGTAGTCCTCTATTCACCCCTTTTTCCTATTGGGAATTTCAGTACAGTTAAGTTCAGCTTCGTTTTATAAAGAAAATGTAGACGGACGACTTTTAACCCCCTACTGGTTACAAATCGTTTGAGAAAAGCAAGGAGAAGTGGAAAGTTGAAACAGACATTTTGCACACAGTTGCAAGCGAAAAGAAGGAAGCTGCTAACTAGTACCGAAATAGTAATCATTAGCGCATATAAGTTGGGTGATGGGTTATGCGAGTGAATGTGTGGCTGCTAACTAGGAAGCTTAATACGCGTCAATACAGAAGGAGAGTACAGCATCAGCAACCAGGGATACAATCACTCTGCACAGGAAAAGAACTTTTGTCCATTGATCCTTGCTTTACCTGCGCGTATGTTTTGGAGATAACTGCTCAGAGTGCACATGTTAACTTAAGTGGAGCCATCACTTGCAGCCAAACAGCAGTCTAGACCGTTTATAATGTGGAGTGTTAGCATAAGGCCGCCGCTTGAAATTTGACAGGGCTTTCAGATTGCCTGTCATTTTTGTCGCCCGCCCCTGAACCTTCATTCAGCCGGTAGTGTCTTTGACAGTCCAGGGTATCCATGCCTGTGTGCATATTCTAGATGAGATCGCACGAAAGTGCCAAATAACTTGGAAAAGCTGTCAGTATCAAGTCCCATAAATTTGCAATGTAGCCATGACCGAATCAGTCGCCATCGCGAAGTTGGTATGAGAGAAGAGGTAATCCACATGCCCGAGTCCTACTGGCCGTAACATGTTTGCAGTGGTTTGCCGTGAAGAAAAATCGTCCTCAGTCTGGGGGCTCTGCGGCTGCTGACGTGAAGAAAGTAGCACTTACCCACATTTCAGGACATGTGTCAGCACTATGACCAGTCCTTGAGCCTGTTAATGTTGTTCTGCAGGTGGTGTCCGTCTGCCGCATTTTACGTCGTCAGCAAACAGGATGGCATCACAGTCTGGGTCCTTGACGCAGTCACTTATGAAAACGAAGAATAACGTGGGGCCTAAGACTGAGCCCTGTGGGAGGCCAATCACCACGCCTACCTCCGTCGACCGCTGGCGCCCGACCTGCACTCTTTAGGACCGTCTAGTCAAAAAAACAGAATCAGAAGAAAAAGCGATCGCTGGAACAATGCGAATAAAGTCGTTTTTCCAGCGATCGCTTCTTCTTCTGATCAACTAGTTCCTGGAACTCGCATCTTCGCTTGTATCGGCAAAACTCTGAATTCATACAAGACGGCGTCCACAAATATGTGCGTTTCGCAGTTTTTATAAGACACGTTGATGATAAACGCCGTCGAAGGCCTTTTTAAAGTAGATGCAAATGGCGCATACCACATAACCCTTGTCGTTTGTGTTGGTTCAGCGTTCGAATGGAAAGAGCAGACTCATGAGACGGGACTAACCAATTCAAAAGAAGTGTTGGACATTAAAGAGGATGTGATGCTACTCGATAATATACATCAATACTTCCTAATAGTTTTCTCTAAGATTTTGCAACAAATGAACGTAAGACTCACTGGTCTGTAGTTAGGCGCAGCTGAGTAATGGTTGCGGACTTCCAGTCGGAGGGTATACTCCCAGTAGCAAATGACTTTTAAAAGAGAAAGGTTACCGGTTTGGACATTTTGGGAACTAACTCAATCAGCAGTTTGAGTGGGATTATATCAGGGCTTGGTAGGGGCGATACTTTCATTTTTAATTACTGTTTTCGAGCGCGATAAATTTCGTGAAGAAGACTTTTTTTATCGTAGGTCTTCCTTTATATTCACAGGTTTGTTTGTCACTACGGACAGGAGGAAGTAAGAGAGAGTTTCAGCCTTTCCCTTGTCATGTGAGATTTCCGCGCCGTCGGCCATTCAGAGTAGTTGGATGGGATCCTTGTTCCGCCTACTGTGCCTTATGTAGCTGTATACGACTTTGGTTCGTTTCAAAGATCCTTTCCGAAGACTTGCTGATCTCAGGCGAGGATAATTTTGACCCGGTTGCTGTAAATCTTATAACTGTTTAGGAATGGACTCCTTCTTCGCCTCTTCTGCCTACCGTAACCATAAAGAACATTCAAATTAACCATGGTCCGCTCCAAAGATCCTTTTCGAAGACTTGCCGATCTCATGCGAGGATAATTTTGGCCCGGTCTCTATGTAACTTATTACTGTTTAGGAATTCTGTTGTCAGGTCAAGGAAGGATATTTCCAAAGCTTCCTCTTTTTGTTAACCTCCTGTTTAAAGACTGAGTCAACCTGCGAGGCTAGCGTTTTGGACATTTAGAGAACTAGCTCCTTCAGCAGCTTGGCCGGGATTAGATAAGGTCCTTGGAATGAGGATTAATCCAGGTTTAATAACTATTTCTCAGTGATTAATTTGGTGAAGAGAACTTCCTTAATAGTAGGCGTTTCCTTATCTTCACAGGCGAGTGTGAAAAAAATAGCTTCGTTTGCCACGACGGAGCGGAGAAGGTGAGAGAACTTCCGCCTTATCATTGTCATCTGAGATTTCCGCGCCCACGGCCGTTCGCAGCAGTTGGATTGAATCCTTGTTCCGTCTACTCTGCCTCATGTAGCTGTAAAGGACTTTGGAATTAACCATTGTTCGTTTCAAAGATCCTTTCGGAAGACTTGCCGATCTGAGGCGAGGATAATTTTGACCCGGTTGCTGTAAATCTTCTAACTGTTTAAGGATTCTGGCGTCCTATCAATGAGGGATATTTCCGTAGCTTCCTCCTCTTATTAAC